>JZKD02S0051734.1:262237-292859 GCA_000966675.3 Picea glauca | reverse complement strand
AATCCCTCTCTAACTGGTTTTCCCCTTGTGGGTTTTTCCAGGGTCGAAGTTAGACCGAAAATATTTGTGTCTAATATTTTTTGAGTTTTGCATATTGTTGATATTTAATTTCTGCATTGAAAATGATGTTCATAATCCTCATGTTTCAATTCTGAAATTTATTTTCTGTTTAGAAATTTATTTTCTGTTAAGTTTTTAGATGTTGAAACACCGTTGTAGCTTATGCTGAAACACCGCTGTAGCTTATGCTGAAACACCGCTGTAGTATATGCTGAAACACAATGCTGAGTATATGCTGAAACACCAGGCTGTAGCATATGCTGATGCTGAAACACCGTTGTGAGAAGATGCTGAAACACCAGGCTGTAGCATATGCTGATGCTGAAACACCACTGTGAGCAGATGTTGAAACACCGTTGTAGCATATGCTGAAATAGTGTTGAAACTGAGTTTGGCATTTAAATTTGGTAGAAAATTCAGTGAGACTGAAACTGGGTGGGATTTTGAAAAAATTAACAGCCCAGGTCTTAAATGTAGGATGCAAAATGATTTGATGTTCTTAGATCTCCCTTGAGAGAGAAAGAAAAGATTGGATATTATTTTTCATTTTTTGCAGAAATTTATGGATGCATATCAAAAGATGGGGCCAATGACTAATAGATTCAAATATTTGATGAGTAGACGAAATTCAGAGGTGATGGGCCCCGATAAATAGGAAGTAGTAAAAAGTAGAGTTTCAAAAGAGGATGCAATTTCTATGTTCAATTTTAAGGAGGGTCCAAACCGAAAGATGTTGAAAGTAAATTATTTTAAGCACCCCAACATTCCAAGACATGTTTATAATATAGTTTTAGCATCATATGGGAAGTTTTCATGGAATGATGAGGTTCCACATTACTTGGCTAGAATTTTTTATGCAAAGTTTCATGGGCATGCACCTTGATTATACCAGCCTACCGTCCAAATATTATGGGGCTGGTAAAGGAAAAACATATGATTGGAAAGGAGATTATCGAAATGAAACATTACATAGGCATCCACTACCTTTGGTACTTCACCCAAAATGGGCATTTTATTCACATTCAGATATGTGAGCTACATCAAATATCAACAAGGAGACCATGAATGCAATCAAATAAAATTTAGAATCAATTTTCTATGGTGTTGATGTTGGTTTGAACCATTAGAGAGCTCAAGCCAATTCTCGAGCCAATTTTGTTTACAAAAGAGATGAGGAGATATATTCCATGTCCATATAAGATATATAGGAGTATGCAAAAATTTTGCGCAATGGTTGGAAAGATTTAATTTTCAATGAAAAACCAAACACTTGATTGGTATGTTTTACAGTTAGTAAATTTTTCATGCATTCGAGGATAGTTTTCTTTTAATTAGATCTATATACATATCATTGTATCTTTAGAAATAATTGTTGTTATCTTGATTAATCAAAATTTGATCAAACATTAAATGGATCTCCTTTAAATAGGGGAATTCATTCATAAAGTTTAAATTTGGATGTGATGAATCATGTATGTTTTTAAAAATATCCATATATGAGCACTTCAGTTGTCCAATTTTCACACCTTGTTGAAGAATCAATAAAATAAATTTATGTTTTGTTAGATTAATGTGAACACACTAAACTCTAAAATTCTTAGTTTCATTGTTCACAGATTTTGATTCCATCTCCCACTACTTGGGCAAGATTGTCGCAATTTGTAACATCTCGCTCTTGCATGCACACAATTTGACTTATTCTTTGAGGACACTTGCGTGAAAGTGATCCAGTTTTAGTATAAGGTTGTCAGTTCACTTATGGGTTGTTATGAAGATGTTGATGATTATTATGTTATGTTATTTGATATCTGTGTATTAAAATATGTTATTGATGAGTTTCCCTTGAGTGTGCATGAAACTTGACAGCCTGATGATGTCGATGGCATCAATGGACCTCCTTGGACTTTGGATTGATTTAGGGAGTGGACTGTATATGGCTCGAGTATTTCAATTTATGTATATGTGACATATGATTGGGCATATTATGATATTGTTATGCATTGTTGGAATTGTTTTGTTGATGGATGCAGGTTGATGATTGCTTGCTAATCAAAATCACATAACGAGTAAAGGGGTCGTGGCTCAAATTGTAGGTTAACGATTACCTAGTTCGATAGATCCACGCTATCGTGAGGGTAGACTGAGACAGTTTCTCACGAAGATTCTAAGGGGCGTATAATAAGGCAAGGTCCTTATTCCTTAGAGGCCCTTAGTCTCTCACAAGGTCGCCTGATTGAGTATTGACTCCAAGGGATGGAATGCTAACAAAATTGGTCAAAGGCAAGTGACACCCTTCAGGCACGTAGTGTGTCTTGAAGGGAACGTCACATAAATCAAACTTGAGTAAAGGAGATTCGCACCCTTGGAGCATGGAGTGCATCTTCAAGGGCACATCTTGATTTTTAATGAAGGGGAGTAAATGAATCTAGGTGCATAGAAAACAATAATTTGTTTTGACATTGTTAGACTTAAAATAATTATTAAATATATATTTTTTATTAATTATAAAATCTCCTGAAAAATTCTAAGCCTAGTTTGACAATTTGAGTATGAGTCTAAAGTGGGTAAGGAGACAAGATTTTAATTTAAAATAAATGGTGGGGGATGAAGAAAAATCAAGTTAGGAATTGAAAGAGTAAAAAAACATTATATCTAAATTTTAAATTATATAAATATGTGCAAAAAAATACCGAATTGGAAGCTAAGATAAGAAAGGAAATAAATTTAAAAGAGAAGGTGGAAGCATAGAAAGATATCTAGTCTAGTCTAGTTAAAGAACTTTTCTAAATAAAACACAAATAAGTTTTAGAAAGGTTCCAATCATTAAAAGTGGAAATAGAGGGAATAAAGGGATAACTAGGAGTTATTTTAGGAGACCTTTTAGGATGGGTGATGGAAATTGACATTAATTAAATTAAATGGTGAATTTATTAGTGCAACTAAGGGAACAAGTGACAAATGTATGGGGGAAATAAATCCTAATTAAATTACTAAAAAAAAGGTGAATTAAATGTTCATGGAAAGTTGTCACTAAGAAAAATTGTATAAAGGAAATGGTTGAGAGGAGTAATGGGGGATGAATGGTATGAGTAAAGTTATGCTGCCAGAATTTCTTTGACTGATTTTTCTTTTGAGGTTCGGGATAACCAGCTCGAGAAAGAGAGTTGTAGCTCGATCTTGCGAGGTGATATGGGAGATAGAGTTTTCTGGTTTTATTTGTGCGTGGCCCCTTTTTCACTCGTGGGGATAAGGGGGAAGAAGATTACCCCTAGTGTTAGATGGGAAGTACTAATGAAGTCTTCACTGTTAGTAAGAGGGGAGATGGAAAGAGCATAATCGAAGGAGAACATCTTCAACCTCTCATTTCCGGCTACAATATTTTATTGAGTATTGTATTGTATTAAGATTTATTATGTAAAAATTTTAAACTTTGTTGAAGTTTTGGTTGTGACATTTATTTTTTTGTGAGATGTATCTAGAATATTGATGGTCCATGAAATTTTTGTATGATGTATTTAGATTAAATTTTTTTTTTCCATATGTGCTTCATCCTTCAACGTTTCCATTACCGATGTACCCTCTGCAATTCCTTATAGTGGATTTTATAACCTCAAAAAATTGTTTTATGTGTTTTCCCTCTTTCTAGTTAGCGATTTGTTACTTATTCACCGAGCGCTTTGTCCCTGTGATCTTACCTCTAATGGCCCTCTAATTCCTTATTTATATCTATGTGATATTACTTTGGCAAATTTTATCCAGAATTGTCTCTGCTCCCAAAAATGAATTCGCCCAGAAATGCAATTTGTCCTTTCCAGATCTACCACTGGTATGCCTTCTCAGCGAGCTTAAACCTTAGTTCTTTGTGATTTTTTTTTACCCAACATAATTCACTTATCCTTATTTTATTCTTTTGCATGGTGCACTTAGCATTTGTTATTTCTTTTTCTCGACGATTTTTTCCCTCTAATTCCTAGCGTTCTTACCCTTGATACCCTTACTATGTTTGAAGGTTTTCTAACCTCTACTTTTTCCTATATAGACCTCTGCATTTTTATTCTACCCTTAGAAAAACACGATGGAACATTTACACTGTACTTTTTCTTTAACTCTGTGATGGATCTTTACACATAATTTTTCCTTACCTCTGCATGGGAAAGATCACACAACCTTTAATCTTACCCTCTACGAATGGTATTCCTTAGCGATTTTACTCTCAACATGAAGTTTACACTCAAGAATTTTACCTTCCTCGATGACTTTACTTTCCTCGATGATTTTTCTTTCCTCAACAATTTTACTTTTCCTCATCGATTTTACCTTCCTCAAAAATTTTACTCTCATATTTAAGTTTACACTCAGCGAATTCATGTGCTTCCCTTAGCGATTTTAATATTTTTGATTGCTTATAATCAACGACCATGCCTCACCTTCTCTCTCGGTTTTCACAAATCTTATTCTTTACATTTTCTTTTCTTATCTCGATGAATTTTCCCTTTTTACTAACCATTTATCTACTCAGAGTTTGTAAATTTAGGCTCAAATTTCATTTGATTACCCACTGTGGGAATCCTTAGATGCCTGGTGTTTTTCCCTTCTCTTGGTATTTGTGGATAGATATCTTAGATGACATTTCTTCCTCCTCTTGGATTAGTATACATTTTTCTTATCCCTGCCTATTTTATTATCATGCAATTGGAAGTGAAATTCTTCGAATATTTGGCACAACCTATCCTGGTATAATGTACAATGTCTACATTAATTATGACCCATTCTCTTATCTGGAGAAAATTTTTTCCCTGCTAAGTGGGGGAGGGGGGCCTGTGCTACCATCTATACATAAAACATGGATCTTGTATATTTTAATCTTTTTAATTTTGATGATTTTAGAAATGTGGTTTAATATTTTTGTTAAAATTGTAATCTGGATTATGAAATTGTTGTTTCAATATATATGTGAATTTAGCACTCATCAATATTTTATTGCAATTAAATTCAATTTGCAATTTCAGATTTTGATAGATTCTAAACCAAAATGTGAATTTAATTTCATGTTATTTGAGTTATTTGAGTCACCGTAGAATGTGTCACAATTATGTATTCAATCTATTTATTTTTACAAATGGTAATTTTCAATGTATAATTATAATGATACTTGAAAGAGTAAATTTTATAATGGTACATAAATATAGTGATGTATAGAGAGGTGATGGAAAGCTAATGTGTAGTTAGATATATTCTACTTAAGATAAATAGATCACCCTTAAGATAAGACAGATGAATTACTTAAGGTTTCTTTTCAAGATAAATTGGTGGATCCCATGGCGCCTTGAAACTATGGGGATGCACGATTAATTTGGTAATTGATTTACTCGCACGCCTTAAATAAAGTTGAAGGGTGATTTCATGTAATTATTCTCATGCACCCTGAACTTAATAGATTAGATTACTTTTTTCACCTCAAAATTTAGTTGATAATCATATTGCGTCATGGATAATGATTGAATTGAATCATAATGTGATTATCTTACCTTGTGCCATTAAGTACCATTGATGCATGATTGTTAGAAGTTAGTTTGTGTTGCTCAATGGACCTTGATGACACATAAATTTTTATGTTTTTGGAATTACCTACATACTTTGTAACAATGTTGATGTGTGATTTCCTAAGTTATTAGACTAATTTCACACATGGTAATGATGTTTGTAACGACCCCATCGTTACGACTAAAAGCGAAGCATAAAGTCTCATTTTTTTTCTACAGGATGAAAACAACGATTATAGCTAAAGAAAACATCTAACAACGAGCGCCATGTCCACAAAACATGCAACGTACAACTACTCAAGAATTTGCAAACCTAATTTAAACTTAATTACAAATATAATTAGCAATTCTAAATTACAAATGAGACATTAATTACAAATCTAATCTAACATTAATACAATCTAATTTTAGAAAATACCAATATATAAACAACATTCACGAGATCAAAGTCTAATGCTTCTGATTATAATTCTATTAAAGAATTAACTTCCAACATGTTGTCTAGCCATATTAATAGTATTATGGTTTAACCAATTGTCTATTACACATTAAAGATGAGGTGTAAAAAAGAGTTTAACAATGTACATAATTAGCTTTTCATTACTAACTCCCCTATTGTCTAATCAAGGAATGAATCACTGACAATACTGTAAGGATGTGGTCTGACATGAATCAAATCACCATCAATGTAAATGCTAAATCTATTTTTTCTTTAATTAAAAAAAATTGTCCCTAAACATAAATTTACAATCATTAATAAAATAGCTGCCATCGCTATCATTTATATTTACTGTCATTTAAATTTACTGTCATGTAATAAACTAACTATCATCACCAGTATGTTATCCAATCATTGTAGGTGCATTGTTATCCAAGGAGTTACAAGGAAGGTTGTTCAAGGAATTTACAAATGATAAATTAAGTGACTACCTGAGGGAGTAATGGGAACACAGTTCACAAGGCGAACATGCAGACCATCCACTACAAGAATTCACTGCAAAATACAAAGGGGAAATCACTGCAAAGGATTCACAGTCACCCAAGAAACAATCATTGGGTAATACAAAGGGAATTCACGATGCTAGGGTTTCCAAATCATGGTCACCTCCAACATAAAAACTTTTGGGAAAAGAAGAGGCATTTGTTGGGAAAGCAATTCAATTGCAGTCACCTCCAAGGCATAAAAATCAGGTGAAACAAAGAGGGGAAAATGTTTTGTGAAAATATATTTCAGTGCAGCCTAAAGGGGTAAAATCACAGCCACAATAAGAAACCTCTACCTTTACATACTTGAGAAAATGATATCCTTATACAGAGCATGGGATACCAATTAAACTGAATGCACGCTACCCATGTTAAAGATTTATATAAAAACGCTGAAAGGAAACTGTGAGCATAAAATGTGAAAGAAAAATATCTAATTTATCTATGAATACAACTAACTTCCATAGGTATATAATATCATGGAATCTAACTAGTGAATTCCAAAATAGTGGGTAATAATATAATAAAAATATATGCAAGACTTCCCTATACCATTCCATACAACATTGTCCCAAAATTTATTGTCAATACTAAATTTGTCCAATGCAGTCAATAAAAATAATAATTGTCTTTACCAAGAAAAATTCACTATCAAAGTAATGTATATTGCATATGGAGAACGTAGGCCAGATGTGAGATAAGCGTAGGGAAAAAATCGTGGTTGAATATATTGAAATTGTAGAGAAGGAAAATTTTAGTCAACGAATTAAACTGCAGAGTGAACATTCTTCGGTTTGCAAGGAATCGATTCAGAGTAAAATATAAAAGTAAATAAACCATCAAGACATAGGTAAAACACATGGAAAAAATGTCATAGTAAGAGTAATATCATCAAGAATAAAATGCAATCTAGAGTGGCCCAAGGAAGAGTAAGAACATTTCACCATCAATCAATAAATTACAGGGTTAATTATTTGTATCAAGGTGCAAGACAAACACTCAACCAAGAACAATAAATAGGGGTATACGACTGGGAAACACACCCTTCTCTCATCATCCACACAGAGAAAAGTAGGGCATTATAATCTATAGGTCATTGTGCACTGAAGTGATGACCGTCGATTTGGCTTCTGGACGACTGCTTGGGCCTGGAATGATGAACTAGGGATGAGGGCGAAGACCAGGCATAAAATCTTCACAAAAATAAATTAAAACCAACAAGACAGTCACAACATCAAGGATCGAATGCCAAGGGAATCAATTCAATGAGTGAGCTTAAGGCTAAGGGAAAATTAGATTCTTAATTAAAATGCTAAGTCAACACCTTCTTTACACAGTTAAAAGTACATAATTGAAAGTGTAAGGTAAATAATAATCTACCATGCTGAATAAAAGTAAGTGTATTGTATCCCAATTCATCCGCTCTAAGTCATTATCCCATGCACTGCATGCAACTCCTACTTGCCGACTATTGAGACTTCACAGATACCTCCCAGCCAATGTTAGGGGTACTCATCTCCCCCCTTAGCCCCCCTAGCCACAAAGGGGCCACGCACACTAAACCAGAGAATCACTAGCTCCCAGTTCACCTCACAAGGTTAAGCTATCACTACTCACCAAGCTAGGTATCCCAACTCCCACAAGCTATGTCAGTCAAGTCTAAAATTCTGTAGCATAACATTACACATAATAGAAGAGATCCATCCTCCTCCACATCCCTCCCTTATATAGAGTTTCTAAGTCATTTTATTCCCAAGTTCCATTTAATTTATTGTTCAATAATTTAATTCAGAAAAATCCTCCTCGTACATGTATCACCCATCCCCTTCATTGCACAAGAAATTAATTTCATTAATTATTTAATTACTCCTATTTCCCTCACCCTCCTAAAAGAATTCCTATAATTTCTCCTAGGTGTCCCCATATTCCCTCACACAATTTAATGACTTACCCTCCTTATTAATTTACTAGTTGAGTTCAATTTAGAAAGTTCTTAAAGGCAAGATTCCTTTCCAAGTTAGTCAACCTACTTTTTCCTTATGTTTCCCCCTTTTTCCCTTAGTTTCCTAAATCTTTTAAATTTCCCTCTTTCCCTTTTTATCTAAAACTCAAATTAGTAAGTGCATACTTTACCCTTTTTCCCCCTTTTTCATTTTAGCAAAAATTTTCATTAGCACATGTGACAAAGAATTATTTCCCTTTTAAAATTTTAAATCCCTCCATAATTTGATTTTAATAATTTAATCAAGTTTCGTATCCCCTTTTGTCACATGTTTAATGATGTTTATTAGTATTATTTATTTATTTTTATTTTTTATTTATTTATTTTTATTTTTTTCTCTACCACAAGTATCACTTAGACCTAGATTTTATTTTCCTATGTTGGGTGACATTTTATTAGGGAAATTGTATTAAATCTTTCTTATCACATTATTCGTTCTAAGGTCATCTAGGTTTATTCACTTATTAATTAACAACGTGACGTGCCCTTCAGGATGCACTAGATACTCCAAGGGTGCCATTCACTTCATTATGTTTCCTTTGCATGATGTGCCCTTCAGGATGCACTACGTGCTCCAAGGGTGCCACTTGCCTCTCAACTCACTTCATAGACATAAAAAACCCCGTGAGTCAATATCTCGTCAGGTGATCTTATGTGAGACTAAGGGACTCTAAGGAACAAGGCCCCTGCCTTATTTCGCACCCCTTAGAATCATCATGAGTAGCTATCGCAGCTGGCCCTCACGATATCGTGGTTCTTATCGAACTAGGTAATAATTAACCTATAGTTTGAGCCACAACATGAGTGCTAGTAGTTTGTGGCAAGGATATTGTCCACACCTCTCCCTCAGCATATTTGGTTATCGTGTGTGACCCCTCTACTCCACATGTGAGTCTGGTCGGAAAACTATCATCATCCTGCATCATTAATGACATAGACGCACCCTCTGCCTCGACAAAGGCCTCTACGTTGACCTCTCGGTCTTAAGGATCTTTCAAATTTTACCCTCGAGCCGGAGTGGATCCTTCGATTCTCCATTGGAATATCTATTAATATTGACCCATAGGTATTTTCTTCTCCTCGCAGTCTCTAGGCCCGATTGTTGTTCCTTTTACGATAGGAAAAATGGAATTTCGGGCTCCGGGGTTTTGAAATCCCGATGTCACAACTTCGTCTTTCCGGTTTCCCAATCTTCGCTATCCCGATATGCTTTAACTTCAGTTAGACCTCTGGGATAGACTCATGGTAAACACGACCTCGCCTTATATGACCGCAATCCTATCTCTTTTCAGGATTTCGGTCTTTCGGATGTCGAGATGTATTTGACCCCTTGTCCTCAGGATCCCCGATCCTCCGAATCCCTATATGATGTAAACTAGGAAACCCTTCCACCGTAAACACGATCAACGACCATGATCGTCTACTAGACCAACAACTCCAGATCTCCCTTTGGACTTCGAGGTTTCAAATGTCGAAATAAATTTGTCCTCGATCCTTCTAATCTCTCAAATTCTGATTTCCCGGTATGATGACAGCTGCCCCCCTCCCAATGGAGCTTTCCAATCTATCGGTATTTCAGATTTTGTAATTCCAAAATGTGGATATTTCCTATCTTTAGGATCCATGAAACACCGAACCCTGACTTCTCATATTTTTGCCACGTGTCCCAAATGGATGGACGGTTCAGATCAAACCTCGAACTTCGCCAAATGCAAAGTCAAACTGCTCACTTATGTGAGTCCCGGTGCCCGAATCTCTGATTTGGATGATCATGCGCCACACATCCTCCCTTAGATCCACAGCTGTGATCCTTTCATTATTTCAGGATTCAAAAGGTATTGGACTCTTGGTCTCTAGACTTCCGAGATGCCGATGGCTCTTGATCCCTGCCACGTGTCTCAACAGATGGATGGTTCTAATTTGTTTCGGGGTTTTCACTGTGGATTTACCCGATCTCTTGTCCACAGGACTTCTGATATTCCGAACTCCGACACCTCGATACCCCGATACCTTTTAGGACCTTCGCTCGGCTTGAGAGGGTTTAAACCCTATGAAACTCCTGTCAGGTCGGACGACTAATGGGTATCTAAGTGAAGATCCGATGATTTACAATATTCTAAGCTTGCACCTTGAAAACCCAGTCGTAACCTCCTCGCTTCTTTGTCAGGTCGGACGACTGATGGGATTTTACTAATTCTCTACAGAGAAATTCAACCGTCTGTTTCTTCCCTTTGACGATTTCTGCAAAGTGAATGAAGGATTCTTTCCCAGACTTATCCACCTATGGCACAAACTTCCGATGCCTTCTAATCACTCAAATGCACCAACTTCCTATACTGCCTTCAATATTTTCAAAAGCTTTATCCTTCCTGATCTTTCTCACAACTTCAAGTCTTAAAGAATACCCTTTCACGAACTCCTTGTGGAAACCTCCAAAAACTTGAAGTGTTGAATGCTCTTCGACCTTGCGCACACTCTGCAGTAGCAACCTCTCAATACTTTTCTCAGGTTCGAAACTCCGAGAATTTCCTCGGCCTGCGCACTCCTTGCACAGCTCCAGTGCCTGACTGCACTTCTGTGTGAATGAGAAAAAAAGCTATCTAGTCTGAGATTTCAGAGACAAACCTCTAAATCCTTTGTCAATGCACTCCTTGCGGACAATTCAACTGCACTCCTTGCAAGAACTCTTGTTGAGATAGAGAAACAATTGAAACTCATTCCTCTTACTCTCTCTCTCTCTCTTAGATTTCAACACTCAACATGAATCGTTCATACATATCATAAAAGCAATTGTATGAAAAAAAGAGTAAAACCATGAACATAACATTCAATATACATACATAGAGAACAAGCCCGACACCATGAATTTGAGTCAAAGCATTCTCTATTAATTCAAATCTCTATACATGGGTGTCTTCACACAACTTTGTGCTCTCTTTTATTCTATTCTCTTCACTCTCTCTAATGTTACAATACACAATGAGGGTGTCTATATTCTATTTTCCCTCTCTGATTCTAAACTGTCTAATCTATGCATTAAAGCTACCTACTAACATAAATGTCTTCTTAGTCCTTCAGAGGAGAGCGGGTCACTCAAGGTCTGATTACAATCTATTAGTACGCCTCTCCTTAACTATCACATTTAAGTTTGGCGCATCCAATCTTCAAAAGTTTTAAAATTTTTTATCATGTGCTCAAAATATGTTGCACTTGCCCCACACTCACTTGACATTGGCGATGCTCCGGCATCATACTCCCTCGCTTGAAAATTTTCATGGGATCCTGTCCTTGAGCTCTCGCACGGTTTGTCCATGCTTCTGAATCTCTGAGAATTGAATTATCATATACTTCATACAACTCCTTGAAATCTGGATCATCTTTATACATGTCCTTGAGGTCATGAAAACCGAATGTTTTGACTCTGAACTTCTGCAACAACAAACATTTCCTTCTCAAAGCATCAACAACTTTGTTAGCAGTTCCAGAAATATGTTTAATTACAAAAGTAAAGTTCTTCATGTATTCAACCCATTTAACATGTCTCTGATTCAACTTTTCCTGTTGAGTCACAAACTGCAGTGCATGATTGTCATTGTATAAGACAAACTCTTTCGGAATCAAGTAATGCCTCCATTTCTTCAATGCCTGGATGATAGCATAGAACTCCTTGTCATATGTGGAGTACTTCACCTTTTCTTCATTCAGCTTCTTGCTGAAGTATGTTATCGGCTTGTCCTCTTGACTCAATACCACCCCTATTGCAAATCCAGTTGCATCGCATTTCACCTGAAATGTCTTTTTGAAATCTGGTAACACCAGAATTGGTTGCTCCATGATTTTCCTCTTCAACAGATTAAAACTCTTCTCAGCCTCTTCTTTCCAGTGAAAAGACTTGTGTCTTTTCTTCATTGTATCCATCATCGGTGCACTAATTCCACTGAAATGCCTAATCAACTTTCGGTATAAACTAGCTAATCCGTGAAAACTTCTCACCTCAAATATACTCTTAAGTGATGGCCAATTCTTGATTACTTCCACCTTATCTGGATCGATCCTCAAATCATATGCAGAAATAACAAATCCCAAGTAAATGAGATCTGTCTTCATCAATGAGGATTTATTCATGTTTATCAGTAGCTTCTCATTCTGTAATCTCTTCATGACAGTAGAAACGTGTTTTAGATGCTCTGCCTTTGTTTGACTGAAAATCAGTATGTCATCCAGATACACATTGACAAATTTCTCGATGAATTCCTTCAGGACATCGTTCATCAACCTCATAAAGGTACTTGGCACATTTGTTAATCCAAATGGAATAACAATCCATTCATACAACCCTTCATTAGTCTTGAAGGTTGTTTTCCATTCATCACCTTCCCTCATACGAATCTGGTGATAACCACTTTTCAAATCAATCTTTGAAAAAAAATATTCTCCACTTAAGAAATCCATCATATCATCCATTCTAGGCAATGAAAATCTGTGCTTGATGGTTATCTTTTTAATTTATCTTAAATCAGTACACATCCTCCAACCTCCGTCTTTCTTTGGACTGAGCATTGCTGGAACAACACATGGACTCAAGCTTTCTCTAACCAACCCTTTGTCCAACAAATCCTGGACTTGTCTTTTGACCTCTTCATTCTCCTACGGCGTCAATCCGTACGCTTCTTTGTTTGGTAAACTGGCTCCAGGTATGAGGTCAATATGATGACTTACACTTCTGATCGGTGGCAACGAACAAGGTAGTTCGTCCACTACTATGTCAACAAACTCTTCCAGCAGTTCCTGAACCTCTTCTAGTAAATCATCCACTCTTGTGTTGGTCAATACAATTCTCGGTTTCCTAACCACAATGAACTGTGGTTCCTCCTTCTTCTTGAGCTCTGTAAGAAGTTGCTTCCCACTCATGAGAAGTACAGTTTTACTTACTTCAGGTTTCACTTCCTTATCTTTGATTGGAAGCAACATATGAGTTCTACCATTCTTTTCTAGGGTGTATGTGTTCATCCTCCCATCATGAATCACATTTCTGTCATATTGCCACGGTCTACCCAACAATAAATGAAAAACATCCATAGGGATAACATCGCAGAGTATATTATGATTATACCCTCCTATCTTAAATTCAACTAAACATTGTTTAGTGACATTTACCTAATGTCCCTTTTGTAGCCATGAAACTCTATATGGACTTGGATGTTCAATCATCTCCAGCTCCATCTTTTCTACCATCTCCGTTGAAACGAGATTATCTGTGCTACCACTGTCCATAATGACCTTGCATACCCTGTCCTTTGTTTTGCAAGTAGTCCAAAAAAGTCTGTTCCTTTGTACCAAACTCTCCACCTCCTTCTATGGTGTCAAAAGAACTTTTCACATCATCAACGATCTTTCACCTTCAACATCATTTGCCTCAACATCTTGCCTTTGTGCTTCGGTGATGTGATTCTCTCCACTCTCTTTATTTTTATCTAGACACTCATAATATTTGTGTCCATTCTTTCCACACATGAAGCATTTTATCACTCCACCTCTTCCTCTTCCTCTACCTCTAGTACATGGAAAAATATTATTATCAGCGTAATCTCCTCTTTGTTCAGTATGTTTCCCTCTCTGTTCAACATATTGTCCTCACTGTGAGGTTCCACCTCTTTCAGTTTGAGCCTAAGGTTTCTTCCAGTCCTCCATGGGCTTCTAATTTTTATCTTGGGTAACTGATTTGCCCCTGGCTTGACTTCTGCCTCAGCCTCTCTGACCCTGTTTTCAGCTCAACTTCTCTTCAGACTTTAGAGCCATATGATAAGCATATTCCACCATTCAGATGGTTACCATGCTCATCTCATCCTGAATGTCATATATCAGGCCATTCATGTATCTGGCAACCTTTTCATCATCGCTTTCCTGATGACCTGCCCTGATGTTTAGCCTATAGAATTCTTCAGTGTATTCCTTCACTGTCATCAACTTCTGTCTCAGGTTTTGCATTCTCCTGAATAGAGTAATCTGGTAATCCCTGGGAATGAATTTCACCTTCATCTTTGCAATCATCCTATCCGAACTCTTGATTTTTTGCTTGCATTTGCAACATCTGTAAGCTTGTAGTTCATCCCACCACAATGCTGCATGTTCTTTCAATCTTGTGATGGCATGTCTAAATTTCTTGTCTTCCTCGACATCTTCATAGTTGAAATAAGTGTCCATAGCTCTAATCCAATCTAGAAGCTCTTCAACATCCAGGTTTCGCTCATAAACTGGAATTTTCATTTTCACTCTTGCACCCATTCTTCAAATAGCCTTGATCAAACGTTCGTTTGCTGCATCTTCAGCTGCAAATTCTTCTTCATGTTCAACCTCAATTTCACTTTCGGAATCGCTAAGATCCTCAATATTGACTGTGCATCTCTGTGCTATCTCCATGTCCTCAAGTCTGGCACATAAATCATGCATTTCTCTTACCATGGTTGGGTCAGGCATCTGCTTACCTCTTCTTCTTGGTATTTTCCTTTCCTCTGGTGGATCGGGTGTTTGCATGTCCCTTCTTCTTGGTGGCATGGTGAATTTTTTCTTTTCTCTGCTATAGAAGACAAAGAAACCTTTATGTGCTATGATACCAAACCTGACGCAGATGCACCCTCTGCCTCGGCTAAGGCCTCTGCACTGACCTCCCGGTCTTAAGGTTCGTTCAAATTTTACCCTCGAGTCAGAGTGGCTCCTTCGATTCTCCGTTGGAATATCTATTAATATTGACCCACAGGTCTTTTTTTCTCCTCGAAGTCTCTAGGCCCGATCATTGTTCCGTTTACGACAGGAAAAATTGAATTTTGGGCTCTGGGGTTTTGAAATCCCGATGTCACAACTTTGTCTTTCCGGTTTCCCGATCTCCGCTATCCCGATATGCTTTAACTTCAGTTAGCCCTCTGGGCTAGACTCGTGGTCCAAACAACCTCGCCTTATATGACCACAGTCCTATCTCCTTTTGGGATTTCAGGCTTTCAGATGTCGAGATGTATTTGACCCCTTGTATTTCAGGCAACTCTGGACTGCATTTTCTTCTTGATTCTATTACTCTTACCATGATGTTTTTCCCAGGTGTTTTACCTATGTCTTTATGGTTGATTTAATTTTATCTTTTACTCTAAATTGATTCCTTACAAACTGGCAAATGTTTGCTCTGCAATTTAATTCGTTGACTGGAATTTTCCTTCTCTGCAATTTCAATATATTCAGCCAAGATTTTTTCCCTATGCTTCTCTCACTTCTGGCTTGTGTTCTCCCTCTACAGTATACATTACTTTGATAGTCAATTTTCCCTGGTAAAGTCAACGATTATTTTTATTGACTAGTTGTAATTTAGACTGGTTAAATTATCTATAATTAACGCCAATATAGATAGTAAATATTGACCAATTTAGACTTGATTAATGGGTTGGGTTGTTGATGAAGTCATTTATTAGATTGTGCTTTTCCTTTGATTTTGTATTATTTCATCTTTTTGACCTGTTGGTTGGGGTATGGGTGTAGTATTCTTATCGGTATTCGACTCCTAGCGTGTTCGAATTATCTTGAGTCCTTGGTTCAGATAGTTCATGTTGTGACAAAGTCATTGCCTCACCTTTCACCTTGGGAAGAAATGATTCCTGATGAGGGGATCATGGTGTGCCTTATTGAATAGAGGCGAATGATATATTGGATGGAGTCTGTGCTTCCCATGTGAGTGTTGTTGATCATTGTAGATGTTGTTAGCGTGTGGGTTGTAACACCTTCATGCGTTAGGTTGCGCACCATAGAGATCCTAGATATTGGCCGTCGAGGGAGTTATGTCAGGATGGGGATGTTGTTCCTTAGCTAGTAGGCATGGTCATGTTGTGTAGGGGGGTAGTCGTTTCAATTTGATTGTTTTATGCATGTTTTTTCCAGTTTCTGTGGTTCTAGTGTGTGGATTCGTACTTGTACGTTGCCTGTCCTGCGAGCATGGCACTCACCGTTAAATGTGTTGTTTAGCAGTAATTGTTGTTGTCATCTTGTAGAAAAAATAAAAAATGCACTTTATGCTTCGCTTGTATTCTTAACTATGGGGTCATTACAATATTGATTTATGTTTAATATAGTATTTAGATCACGCACACACCTTGGAATAATGTTGCTTATGGTTGAATTCAGTATTGTATTACTCACACACCTTGGAGTAATGTAGATGTTTTCTTTTGTGCCCTTAAAATAGATAAAGTTGAATACATTTCTCCTTAACTTATGTTGCTGCATGATTGATTTAGTAAGTAATTTATCTTGCACCTCAGAATTTATGTGACATGTGACTATTTATTTGAACGATATTGTGTCCTTGATTATCATTGATGTTGTTGACTAGAATGGTTGGTTTTGGACTGGATTGTTAGTGGGTTGTAGAAACCTCCTTGTTCCTCATAACAGTCAGCAACCCTCAGACCTTTAATGGTCAAAATAAATTGGATCCTAGGCTTGAACATTGCTTATGTGTCTTGGAGGTCCTAACCTTGTAGGATAGGATGGGTAGGTAGTCATTTTAATATTCATTATCTGGTTGATTATTTTTTTTAAATTGTTCAAGATGATTATTATGTGCTAAGTGGTGACGCTATTTATGTTTATGTGTCACTATGATTTATAATTATGTGTTGGCCTTGTGTTGTTATTGTTTCAATGATGTGTCTCTTGTAATGCATTTATATATGATGTTGTTGATTATGTGTCATTTTGATTTAAGTGTAGACTTCATTTTTATCAAGCTTTAAAATTATTATTTTTTACCTATTACAGTTCGATTCTCTTTTTATTAGGCATAACGAAGGGTTGTTACATATGGTATGAGAGTGGGTTCAACCATGTGGCTTGGGATCATTACTTCTTCCACTGTAGTAAACACTTGATTAATAATTTATCGCTAATTAAATTGAATTGTCTCCCTAGACATAATCATGGTTAAAGGATGTTGCATAGGCAGACAATGTGGTGCTAGGGGAGGAGGCACGATGCCTCAAAAAGAATCCATGCTAGAGGTGTCTAACCCCTAGAGAGAAGAACAAGTCATTGAACAAGAGAATATTGTTGTGGGGGATGTGGTTGGGTTGATGAGGTCCTTTCAGAGGAGTTCAAAGGACTTGATTAACCATCTGGATAGAGATGAGGCTAGAGCACATGTACCCCCAAAGGGTCTACAATTCACCCCAACCGGTACTAGTAGCATTCACAAAGAACTCGAGAAGGTCAAGTTTCTCGATTTTTTGGGTGCCACAGATGGTGCAGACACTAAGGCATGGTTGGATAACATGGTGATGTGCTTCGCACTTCGTGACTACACCTCTAACATGAAGGTCTACATGGTGGTATTTTGGATGAAGGGGAGCATTTGTCTATGGTGGAAGACACTCCTTCCACAACTGAACATGGTCTTTGAAGACATGTCATGGGAAATATTTGAGGAGAGGTTCTGAGAGAGGTATTTATCTGAGGAATTCATTGAGCGCTAGATCAATGAGTTCAAAACCTTACGACAATGAAGTCATACGGTGCTCAAGTATGAGGTTTGTTTCATGAAGTTGCTTAGGTATGCTCCACATATGAACATCAATAAGCTCAAGGTAAACAAGATTGTGCTTGGACATAACGTCAACATTCGTACGAAAGTAAGGATCCTAATGCCTAAGATGTTGCACGATGTTTTCTATAAGGCCATGATAGTTGAGGAAGATATAATCAATGGGGGTCACAATAGGAATCACAGGAGGCCAATGAGATAGGAAACATCTGGTGCACATCAGCATTAGACACCAACTAGACATCCATCAAGGTATCGAACCACTCTGAGAGGATCCATGTTCATGAAACCATGGGAGTTGACACCTCCGCAATGGACTCCCTACACATGACCACCGCACCAGTAACAACGTCATCCACATCAAAAATAGTTTTGACCTATTCAATGGAATAGACTAGGGTTTTAGGTTGATGGGCCATCATATTCTACTTCGAGGACTAGGAGTACTGGACCGAAGACCGAATATTGGACATGTGGAGAGCCACATTACCAACATGACTATCTGGTTGAGAGGTCCAGATAGGTCAGGTCATTCGGACACACTACAGTAGGAGATTTGGGAAATTGCCACTAGATTCATGTAGCAATGAATAACCACCACGGTGAGCACCAGTCTACTATGATTGAGACATCAGGTACCATCAATGACTAGATCTTTAGTATTTTGATAGTTCCAGGTGATACATCGAGATTTATTTTTTGTGTAGTGCTAAAAATAATTAAGGTAAAGGAAGTCGAACAAGATGAGTTTAGCTACATGGAAATGGATTCAAGAGATAATCATAAGGTTGGAGGAAAGGTTATGAATTGTAGCCTCAACTTTGGAGATTTTGTAACAAAATGCAACCTGCACATCATGATCTTAGGTTATTGTGACATCATGATCGGTATGGAATGGTTGGAATCGCATGATGCGATACTCAACTGTAAGACAAAATGGTTGAGTTTTATCAATGATGAGGGATAGAGACGAGTGATCGTGGGAAGAAACCAGGGAGTTTTTCTAAGGTTCATTTCTTCCCTACAACTACAGAGGAGCATGCATAAGGGATGAACGATATATGTAATCTTAGAGATGAATGAAAAGGGCATGGTAGAAGCACTAGAAAAATTTTCAGTAGTACAATATTTTATCGACGTATTCCCAAAAGAGTTACCAGGCTTGCTTCCTGAAAGGGAATTGGAATTTTCCATCGACTTAAAACCTGGAACTAAATCGATAGCAAGAACACCTTATCGGATGTCGACCCCTAAGTTACAGGAGTTGAAAATGCAACTGAAGGAGTTGCTAGACCTAGGTATTATACATCTAATTATGTCACCTTGGGGTGTGCCTATTATTTTCATACAGAAGAAGGATGGTTCATGGAGACTCTGCATTGACTATCGTCAATTGAGAAAGGAAAAAATAAAAAACCAATATATGTTTCCAATCAGAGATGATTTGTTTGATCAAATGAAGGGTGTGACAATGTTTTCGAAGATCGACTTGAGATCATGATATCACTAGTTATGGATCAAGGAGGAAGAAATTCCTAAGACCGCATTCAAGACTAGGTTTGGGAATTATGAGTTTATCACTTTACCATTTGGACTGAAAAATTCCCTAGGGGTATTCATGAGCTTGATGAATGGGGTGTTCCATGAATAATTGGATGAGTTTGTTCAAGTATTCATTGATGATTTTTTGATATATTCTTGAATGACAGAAGGACATGATGAACATTTGTGCTTGGTACTACATTCTTTGCGAGAGAACAAATTATACGGGAAACTACTGAAATGATATTTCTATGAATCGAGGATTCATTATTTAGGGAGTGTTATCTCCGACGAAGGAATCATTGTGGATCCAATGAAGGTAGAGGATTTTATGGAATGGCATGCACTTCAAAAAAATATGAGGAGTATGTAGCTTCATGGGTTCAGCTAGACATTATCGATGGTTCATCGAAGGTTCTTTGAAGACAACAAGAATTGTGGAAGAAATACAAGAATTTTGTATGGACAGAGAAATGTGCGGAAGCAATTCCAAGGCTCATGGAATTTTTTATGAAAATGTCGATAATAAAATTTCCTAACAAAGACAAGGACTTATTAGTATGCACAAACACATCCAAGGAAGGATTAGGCAAATTCTTGATGCAATATGGTCAAGTGATCGCTTACATCTCTAGGAATTTAAGAAATCATGAGGAGAACTACGTGACACACGCTTTGGAGTTTTTGGCCATTGTGTATGCCCTGAGAGTGTGGAGACACTACCTGATTGGAAGGAAATTCAAACTGAAAATAGACCACTATGGTTTGCAACACATTTTTATGCAATGTGACTTGAACACACGACAAAGGCATTTGTCAAAACTACTTATTGAGTACGATTTTGAGATTACCTACATAAAAGGAACAACGAACAAAGTGGTAGATGCATTGAGTCGAAGACCACAAATATTTTCTGTGAAACTACTCGAGAAGAATCTTCATGAAAATATTCTAATTATACAGTACAACGATGAATGGTATAAAGAGGTTAAGGAAAATATCTGACAAGACACCATGTTGGTACCACAATTTGAGGGATTTACTATGGACAATGATGAATTAATGTGGTATAATAATCGGATTTACGTATCACCTAACGACAAGTTGAGAAGTTTGATCTTAATTGAAGTTCATAGAGCAGTGTACATGGCTCATCCAGGAGTCAAGAAGATGAGGGAATACCTTACACCGTTATTTTTCTAGAAAGGAATGAAGGTAGACATAGTCAACTACGTGGCGAGATGTCTATAATTTCATCAAGTGAAGGCTGAACATAGACATCCGATAGGATTATTACAACCACATGATATTCCAAAATTGAAATGGGAGGCCATTTCAATGGAATTTATTGTGGGATTGCAACTCACGAAAAGGAGGCACGACTCGATTTTCATGGTAGTTGACACTCTGATGAAGGGTGCACATTTTATCTCTGTGCATATGATGTATCAAGCACTAGACATAGCTAGAGTTTTTATCAGTGATATTTTGAGATTGCATGGCATTCCTAAGAGGATTGGTGTTTGCATGGTGATTTTGGACTAGTTTTCAACATGTCTTGGGAACCCAAATTAAATTTAGTACAATGTATCACCCAGAGAGAGACGAGAAGACAGAAAGAATGAACCAAATCTTGGAATATATGTTGTGTATGTACGTTATGGACCAAAAAAAGCATTGGGAAGAGTTATTTCCATTGGTATAGTTTGGATACAACAACAACTATCAAAGCACCATAAATATGGTGCCTTTCGAGTTTCTTTACGGGTGACCATGTGAGATGCCTTTGAGATGGGATCGACTTGAGGATAGGGTCTTGATAGGACCAAAAGAGATCCAAGAAATGGAAGAAAAAATGCAAATGATAAGGCTCAAGATTAAAGAAGCGTAATACCGACATAAGAGTTATGATGATGCACATCATGTTGACCATAGTTATGAATTTGATGATCGAGTTTTCTTGTGGGTGAAACCGCATAAGATTTTGATCAAGATTGTACAGGGTACTAAACTCTCTCCTAGGTTTGTGGGACCCTTTGAAATTGTGGAAAAGAAAGGGCATGTGTCCTATCAACTAGCCTTTCTTGATTCATTGAAGCGTATGCATGATGTTTTTTATGTATATGTTTTGAGACATTATGTTAGTGATACTACACATGTTATTGACATTAGTTCCTTCTAGGTGTCGGATGAGGGTGCACTCATGATGAAGCCAATCCAAATTTTGGTCTTTCACATTAGATAGCTACAACGTTGAACAATTGATTAGATCAAGGTCCAGTGGGACAATTATAGTCCACACTCGACTACCTGAGAGGACGCATATGATATGTGCCAGCAGTTTCCATTTTTGTTTGATAGTTAGACATTTAGATCTTGTCAGATACTTTATTTACTGCACATATACTGTGAAACTTCAAGATGAAGTTTAAAACAAGAGGGTGTGTGTGTAACGTCCCGCTCTTGCGTGCACATAATTTTACTTATTCTTTGAGGGAACTTACGTGCAAGTGATCCAATTTTAGTATATGGTTTTCAGTTCACTTATTGATTCTTATGATGATGTTGATGATTATGATGTTATGTTATTTGATATATATGTTTTGAAAGATGCTATTGATGAGTTTTCCCTAAGTATGAAGGACACTTGATAGGATGAGGATGTCTATGGAATCAATAGACCTCTTTGGCCTCCAGATCGAGTCAGGGATTGGATTGTATATGGTTTGGGTAGTTCTGTTTATAAATATGTGACATATGATTGGGTATAGTATGATGTTTTTATGGATCATTGATAGTGTTTCATTGATGGATGTAGGCTGATGATTTCTTTCTAATCAGACTCACATAAGGAGTAAAGGGGCCATGCACAACAACCAGATATGAGGGAGAGGTGTGGAAGAAACCCTGCCACAACCTACTATCACTCCCATCATGGCTAGAATTGTAGGTTAACAATTACCTAGTTTGAGCGATCTACGATGCCATGAGGGCATACTGAGATAGTCTCTCATGAATACTCTAAGGGGTGCGCAATAAGGCATGGTCCTTATTCCTTCAAGGCCCTTAGTCTCTAACAAGGATTCTTGATGGAGTATTGACTTCAAGGGTTGGACAACTACCAAAACCAGTCAATGAGTGGCATCGTTGGAGCACATAGTGCATCTTGAAGGGCACGACGCATAAATAAAAATTGAATAAAGGTGAGTGGCACTCTTGAAGCATAGAGTGTGTCTTGAAGGAAACATCACGATTTTTAATAAAGGTGAGTCAACAAACCTATGTGCCTAGAAAACAATAATTTTTCCTAACAATAATTATAAAATTCTAAGCCTAGTTTAAAAATTTGAGCATGAATCTAAAGTGGGTAAGAAGACAAAAAATTAATTTATAATAAATGGTGGGGGATGAAGAAAAATCAAGTTAGGAATCGAAAGAGTAATTTTTTTTTATATCTAAAGATTTAATTATACAAATATGTGAAAAAGAATACTAAATTGGAAACTAAGATAAGAAAGGAAATAAAGGTAAAAAAGAATTTGGAAGCACATAAAGATATCTAGTCTAGTCTAGTTAAAGAACTTAACTAAATTAAACACAGTGAAGTTTTAGAAAGGCGTTAGTCACTAAAAGGGGAAATAGAGGGAATAAACGGACATCTAGGAGTAATTTTAAGAGCGCTTTTAGGATGGGTTAAGGAAATGGACATTTAATTAAGTTAAATGGTGAATTTATTAGTTCAACTATGGGAAATAAGTGACAAGTGTATGGGGGAAATAATTTCTAATTAAATTATTAAAAAAAAGATGAATTAAATGTGGATGAAAAATTGTCACTAAGAATTTTTTTTTAAAGGAAATGGTCAAGAGGAGGAATGTGAGATGACTGGTATGATATTAGTTATGCTATTGGAATTTCTTTGAATGATTTTTATTGTGAGAGTTGGGATACCCAAATCAAGAAAGAGAGTGGTAACTCGACCTTGCGAGGTGATTTGGGAGCTAGTGTTTTCTGTTTATGTTTGTGCGTGGCCCCTTTGCATCTCGGGGGGATAAGGGGGAAGAAGAGTACCTCTAGCATTGTCTAGGATGTAATGGTGAACTCTTCATGTTTAGAAAGCAGGGTTTCGGAAATATCTTATGCGCAAGAGAACATCTTCGACATCTCGTCGTCGGCTATGGTATTTTATTAAGTATTGTATTGTATTAAGATTTATTATGTAAAATTTTTAAACTTTGTTGAATGAGCTTTGGTTGTGACATTTAATTTTCTATGAGATGTATCTAGAATATTGATGTCCAGGAAATTTTTGTATCATGTATTCAAATTAAAAATGATAATTTCATATGTACTTCTCCCTTCAACATTTCCATTACCGATGTACCCTCTGCAATTCTTTTTAGTGGATTGTATAACCTCCTCAGGTTTTTTAATTTCATTTTCCCTCTTTCTACTCAATGATTTGCTACTTATTAACCCAATTATTTGTCCCTGTGATCTTACCTCTAATGTCCTTGCGATTCCTTATTTATATATATACGATCTTACTTTGGAAAATTTTATCCAGAATTGTCTCTACTCCCAAAAACGAATTTTCCCATCCATGTGATTTGTCCTTTCCAGATCTATTGTCGATATTCCTTCTCAGTGAGTTTAAACCTTAGTTCTCTGTGATTGTTTTGTTACCCAACACATTTTACTTGTCCTTATTCTCTACTTTTGCATGGTGCACTCAACATTTGTTATTTCTTTTTCTCAGCGATGTTTTTCATCTGATCCCGAACATTCTTACCCTTGATACCCTCAGCGTGTTTGAACGGTTTCTAACCTCTACTTTTTCCCATACAGACCTTTGTGTTTTTATTATACCCTCAATTAAACACGATGGAAAATTTACACCACACTTTTTCTTTAACTCTGCTATGGATCTTTACAAATAAATTTTCCTTACCTCTGTGTGGGAATGATCACACAACCTTTAATATTACTCTCTGTGAATGGTAATCATAAACGATTTTACTCTCATCTTGAATTTTACACTCAACGATTTTACCTTCCTCAACGATTTTGATTTCCTCATTGATTTTACTTTCCTCGGTGATTTTAATTTTCCTCAACGATTTTACCTTCCTCAACGATTTTACTCTCAGCTTGATGTTTACACTCAACTTGAAGTTTACACTCTTCGAATTCACATGCTTCCCTCAGTGATTTTAATCTCTACTAATGGTTATACTCAAGGACCTTTCCTCACCTTATCTCGTCATTTTTACTAATCTTACTCTCTCCAGTTGTTTTTCTTATCTTGCCAAATTTACCCTTTTTATTTAGCATTTCTCTACTCTGTGTTTGTAAATTTAGGATGATATTTCGTTTGATTACCCACTGTGGGATTCCTTAGACACCTGGTGTTTTTCAATTCCCTTGGCATTTGTGGATATATTTAAATGATGGTTCGACTAGATGTCCTTTCTTCCTCCTTGCAGACGAGTATACATTTTCTTGTCCCTGCCTATTTTATTATCATGCAATTGGAAGTGAAATTCTCTGAATATTTGGCACAACTCATCCTGGTATAATGTACAGTGTTTGCATTAATTATGACATGTTCTCTTGTCTGGGATAAATTTAGTCCCTGTTGAGTGGGGGAGGGGGGGCTACACTGCCATCTATGAAGAAAATGTGGATCTTGTATATTTTAATCTTTTTAATTTTGATGATTTTAGAAATGGGGTTTAATATTTTTGTTAAAATTGTAATATGGATTATGAAATTATGAAATTTTTGTTAATATACAGAAGAATTTAGTACTCATCAATATTTTTATTGCAATTAAATTCAATTTTCAAGTTAAGATGTTGATAGATTCCAACCCAAAATGTCAATTTAATTTCATGTTATTTGAGTTATTTAAGTTACCATAGAATGTGTCACAATTATGTATTCAGTGTGTTTATTTTTACAAATGGTAATAATTTATGTATAACTATAATGATACTTGAAAGAGTGAATTTTATAATGGTACATAAATATAGTGATGTATGGAGAGGTGATGGAAATCTAAGGTGTAGTTAGATATATTCTACTTAATCTAAATATATCACCCTTAAGATAAGATAGATTAATTACTTAAGGTTTCATTTGAAGATAAATTGGTGGATCCCATGGCGCCTTGAAATCATGGAGATACATGATTAATTTGGTAATTAATTTACTTGTGCAACTTAAGTAAATTTGATGGGTGATTGGTTGTAATTATTCTCATGCACCCTAAAATTAATAGATTAGATTACTTTTTGCACCTCAAAACTTAGTTGATAATCATATTTCTCCATAGACAATCATTGACTTGAATGATAATGTGATTAGCATAATTGTTAGTAGTTAGTTTGTGTTGCTCAATGGACCTTGATCACACATAAATATTTACGCTTTTGGAATTACTCGTCTTCTTTGTAACAATGTTTATGTGTGATTTCCTAAGTGCTTAGATTAATTGTGTGCATGGTAATATTGTTGATTTATGTTTAATTCAATATCTAGATCACGCACGCACCTTGGAATAATGTTTCTTATGGTTGACTTCAGTACTAGATTATTCTCATGCCTTGGAGTAAAGTATATGTTTTTTTTTGCGCCTTGAAAATATATAAAGTTGAATACAAATTGTGCCTTAATTTATGTCGTTGCGTAATTGATTTAGTAATTAATTTCTCTTGCTCCTTGGAATTAATGTGATGTGTGATTGTTTATTTGAATGTTATTGTGTCCTTGATTATTGTTGATGTTGTTGATTACCATTGTTTGTTTTGGACTTGATTGTGTTACTCGGTTGTAGACACCTCCTTGTTCCTCAGAACAGATGCCAACCCTGAGACCTTAAATGGTCAAAATAAATTGGATCCTAGGGTTGAGCGTTGTTTATGTGTATTGGAGGTCCTAACCTTATAGGATAGGATGGACAGATAGTCATTTTAATATTCATTATTTGGTCGATCATTGTTTATAAATTGTTCAAGATGATTATGATGTGCTAAGCAACGATGTTATTTATGTTTATGTGTCACAATGATTTGTAATGATGCGTTGGCCTTGTGTTTCTATTGTTTTAATGAGGTGTCTATTGTAATGCCTTTATATATGATTTCTTTGATTATGTTTCATTTTAATATAAGTGTAGATGTCATTTTCCTCATACTTTAATTTTTATTTTATTTTTACCTATTGTGCTTTGATTCACTTTTTCTTACACGTAACAGAGGGATGTTACATAATTCTCATTGGGAGAGTATGAAGAGGGTGGGAGTTCAAAGGGATAATTTCATGTTGAAAATAAATTTAGTTATATGAAAATTGCAATGTCATTTAAATTATTAATTTAGAAAAAAATGTCTTATAATATATAATTTATCAAATCTGAGGGTCTGGTGGGTAAGAACATGACTCAAACCACTACAGGAATCCCATCCTCTTATGTCATTGATGATATTGAGGTTGGCACATCATAGGTATTGCATGTTTCAAAATTTAAAACTATGACTTCATGTGTTAATCGTTTAATTTCAATTTGAACGAATTTTTTTTTTTAAATATTGATTATTTAAGTACTTTCCTTTATGAATATGTACCAATTTCAAATGTGTTAGAGGGAAACATGGAGAAGACAATGTCGAATATTAGGCTTCAGGAGGATGCATCCATACCTTGGAAGGATGTGTCCACTCATGATGATGCTTAAATGTATGTACATTGTACATTTGTGAGTTTTAGTTTGTTTTTATGTTGAGATTTTAATATATAAATGTGTTCAATATTATTTTTCTTGAACATGCTTATTTTTTTCCGATTTTTTTCAAATTGTTTAGTTACATTATAGATTGCACATGATGCATAACTTCTCTTCTAATTTTCTCTTTTGAGCGATGCATGTGCACAATATAAATTTTCGAGTCCCCTTCCTTTATATCAATGGTTTAGAATGTGTACTTAGGATTTAGACAACATAATTTTTACTAGATCAGGTTAGTATTGCTTCTTTCACATCAATCTACGATTGTTCGATGCTTTAGTTGAAAAATATAAGCATGATAGATACCCATTTCTCCACATGAATTGTTTTTCTAATATATAACTACGATTTCTAGACACAAATACATGTACTATATTGTATTTTCCTCACTATTGTTTGTTGCACAATAACTTACAACTTTTCAAGGCTTTACTCAGTAGTTGAAATATGTACTTGTAGCAGAACTGAAGTTTTCTTTGATTAAATTTTTAATTAATCCTTTTCTATTCATAGAAGGGTTACTCAACGAGTGTCCATATAACTTTTCACTTGTTCGATTAATCATTTTGAAATATAGAAGTCCTATATAAGTTTTTCATCTTCTAAACTAGTATATCCTTGGGGAAATAATGGGGAAGGTTCAACCTTACCTTATTTCTTTGGGTATATTGTCAAACTCTTCACTAGTTACTTACGAAGCACGGACTAGCTTTTCTAGATTTAAAAATATGCCAGATACACTTTTAATTAAGTTTAGATTATGAGCACGAACTAACTTTTCTAGATTTAAAAATATGCTAGATACATTCATACTTATTTATGTTTAGATCATGTTACAAGCAATTTTGAAATTTAGCATTTGATTATATGAGACCAAAATATATCCCACATCACAAAGAGGGAAGATTCTAAATGGTTTACTGAAAAAATGTTTTGGTGTGTGGATCATGTTACATATTTTTCTAAATGGTTTATATTGTTTATGATAGTGAAAGGGAAATTTATGGTCTAGGATGGTACTGAAATTAAAAATGATTTATTTTATCAAGAACTATTTAGTCATGTTTTATTGACTATTTTCCATTTTGTTGTATTTTGTTGTTATTGTATTTTTGCATAATTCTGTTTTTTGTGGAGACAAAAATTATTAAATAGTAAAGTTGTTTTGTGTCTAATTTTATGGATTATGAAACAATGTTTAATTTTTTTTTATTGTCGAGTACATTGTGTTTTGGCATAATCTATTTTTTTTTTTTGGAAAATTGGAAATTTATTTAATGTTTAGTTTTATATGAGTATTCAACAATGTTTATTTCCATAAGTGTGGAACTTTGACAAAATTTGTAGGTTTGAAAATTTGAATACGTTAATAAATTTTTCATAGATTATTTTAAATTATATCAAAATTAATGAAAAAAACATTATTTAGATTAACATAACTTAATCAACTTAAAATCAACGTTAAAGAAAAAAAAAAGTAATTTGATAAATTAATACAATTTAATCAAAATTAAAAATAAATTACCATACTCTAATCATATCTAAATTGAAAAAATTCATGATCTATTAAAATATTATTTATGCAATATGAAATAAATAAATAAAAAATTTATAATTCTAATAGATATTTCAATATATCATAAAGTAGATCTATTAAAATTTTAAAATGTTGCAATAAACTTATTGCAATGTTATTTTATGCCATGGATCTATTAAAATGTTGAAATAGACCTATTGAAATGTTCTTATTTTATACAATAGTAAACAAACAAATAAATATTTTATAATTCTTTAATTTATTTCAATATATTCCAAAATAGATTATTAAATTTTATTTAATATAATAAGAAATTTAATTTAATTTAATTTAATAAAAAACAAAAAAGCAAATAATCTATTAATTAATTAAATATTTATAAAAATATATCTTAAATTAAAATGTTAAAATCACGAGATATTTATTTTTAACATCATATCTTTGTCGTTTTGAAGCAAAAGATTCTATTTATTAATTAAATATTTATAAAAACATATCCTAAATTAAAATATTAAAACCCTGATATATTTTATTTCTAATATTATATATTTTTCGTTCAAAATGCTCTTTTAAAGTGGTTCTGGCTTATTCAAGCGAATAAGCTACTGGAAATTCAGCCCCATGTTTTTCGGGTCGATCGAGAGGTTTCCACGTCCTGTTTGATCACATGATTTGATCACATGAGTCTTACTTTGATTTTATTTTAATTTAAAATATATTAATTAGATTTAAATATTTTTTAATTAATTATTTTTTTTTTTAAGTTTAATAAGTAAAAGTTGGTTTGAGAGATAATAATTGATATCATTATTATCAATTAATAATTTTTTTTTCCATTTTTAAAGTTAATCCAAAATAATAATTGTTACTTTTTATATATGATCACTCCACTAATTATTCCAAAAACTCATCCTATCAAGGGCAGGCCCCCAAAATAACCTAGAGATCCTTCATGATTATATAGAATCATTAGAAAAAATGAGAGAATAGAGAGATGTCAAAATCCAAATAGATTTAGAATCATTAGAAAAAACAAGTGAAGACAAAGACGTAAAAATCCAAATAGAGCTATAGGCAATGCTCCATAAAATGAATTAGACTCTTTAAAGATACCATTCAAAGTCAAATAGATGATATATTCTTAGCGTTCAAGAGTAAATTACAGACAATTAGGGACATGATTCAAGAAATGAAAAAACATAAACAATCAACCCAAGAAGGAGATCTTGAAGAAAATCGCAACTTGAGAGATAAGATTAAAGAGCTAGAAGAAAAACTAACCAACAATTTGACACTCAATAATCTAGAAAAAAATTTGGATATCAAACTCATCAAAGAGGAAATGAATAATCTTTTAACAGGACGGTGAGTGTAATAAAAGAGCCTTCAACCTAATAATTTTTGGTATAAAATAACAACAAGAGGAGGATACACTAGAAATAGTAAAAGAAGAATTAAATAATAAATCACAAACTGATACAACTTAACTTATAGAAGAAAAGAGGATAGGAAAAATAATTGATCACAAAGAAAGGTTGATTCATGTTAAAGTAAGTTGTAATGACCATAAATATACCATGCTCAGTAA
>JZKD02S0051734.1:235969-262187 GCA_000966675.3 Picea glauca | reverse complement strand
TCCCTCCCTCCTTCACTCTATCCAGGCTCGACCCATCGAGGATCTCTCCCTCACCTCAACTTGCTTGGCCCATCCAAGCTCAGTTTTGAAAAATTAAGCTCTGATACCATATTGTAACATCCCCGACCACCTAGGACAAACCATGCTACTCCAGAAAATGTTTTTATTCTCTACTCAACATACTGTAACATACCCATCATCCAACTGAGCTATTCCACATAATTTTTTTGAATTGCATGCAATTAAAACATATACACACAAAGCACTTGAGGAACTTTATATATAAAACGTAATCAGACAAATACATTATGTAAATACATGGATTCATACTAAAATAATAGTAAACATATACATGTAGAATATACAGGAAATACCCATAAATATAAAGGCATTTATAACCACACATAGGATAAACCCATAAAAATAAACATGTAAATTTATCACACAATTGACACTTATCTTGGTAACAATATCACCAACTGCGTGCAGACCTTCCATGAACCTCCTAGACTTAGACCATACTGCTCATCACTCACATCAGTGGGTCACCCCCAAGCTGGGACTAAACTCCACCTGGGTAAAGGGATTCCTAACCAGGCTGATGGATCATAGACAATGGGAAAGACTCTTTCACAGGTGCCAACTCAAACTAACAACCTATAGTCCCTCATTCCCCACATCCATGTCCCACCCGAGGAAGTGTGCCCCTTCTCTTCTCGACATTCCTTTGGCTGCCTCACTTCCTTTCCAGGCTTTAGGAACATGCTAGAAAGGAAGTCTGAGAGCTTTCTAGTTGTAGTTTAGCACTTTCAGAAAATTAATTCCCAACAATTCTGTCACCTAGAGAAAAATTTCTCATGGGCATGACAACCTACCTCTTCAATATCCCATGGGGATGACAACCCGCTTCTTCAGTCCATCTCCCAAGCTAACCAAGTACACAAAAAAGTATCATTATGGATACAGGTTCAAGTACAATGACATGAATGTATGAAGTATATCTCAATGAGTGAGTGAATGATCATCGAATGTTTGACTGCATGAATGAATGATGGAAGGAATTAACTAAGTCAAAAACATATGTATGCATGTCCCCAACTTGAAACTTGTCATGTTGGGAGCTACTTTGGCCCACTTGTCCCCAACCTTAGAACTTAGGATAAAATAATTATCCATACTTTATGATTTAAGAAATATTAATGTAATATTTTTTTTAGCTTAATCTCCCTATCTTAGACCCTTCCTTAACTTTTAGTGCCACCCTTTCCCTAACTAGTGGAGTTTAGTCCCCAATACTCTTTTATCATGGAGTTTAATTATGAGATATATACAAAAATAGGCTCTTTGGCCTTTAACATCTAGGCTCATAGACCTAATCATCACAAGACTGGCTCACCATCCTATAAAACACATCATATACACAAAGGCTCCCTGGCCTCAAAATCGTGCACACTTAAGTTGTTGGGTATGGTATTCTAAAATTTGCACACTTCATCATTTTAATGTGCAGTACATGTGCACACTATACCATGGAAGGCACATACAAAAATGATGTCAAACATCTCACCATCTTACCTACATTTGTATTTACATTTGCAATTGGGTTTGGCCCAGGGATATTACATTTTTCCTTGCTTGAAGGTATGGAAATTGTTTCTACTCTCCCCCACTCTAAGATATTTTCGTGTCATCATGAAAATGAAGTCAGGAAGTCGATATGTACATGTATAATTTTTAACAATGGTTGAGGGGTAAGTTCACTTCATGACATATTGAACTAGCATATGAAAGTGAGGCTTTATGAAGTTGAAATAACACAAGAGAGATCTTAGGATATGAAACTTATCTATACTTGAAACCAAAGGAAAGTTGAAGTGTTGTATGCTCCCTCTCTTGAAATTGACCTTTTTCCACTGGCTGGAAATTCTATATTTCAAGAACATTTTTTAGTTCCCATGTAAAGTTGAAGAAGTTTAGACATAGTTGATGCTAAATTGGAACTGATCTAATGCTATATTGATAATTATGATCACTTCTATCCATGATCAGTTTATTGAAACTCTTTGAAACTTTACATTTGAAAGGGAATACAAAACTTTCACAATTCCTGTAAATTTCTTGTAATTACCAAAAATTGGACTTATTGAATTATTGATTAATTATACCCACCAGTAACCTAGCTTTCAAGTAGAGTTTATGAATAGTTGTGTCGATAACCTAGTTTTCACAACTAAGCTTATTTTTCTCTTTACCTTTTATTTATTTATTTTTCTACACTATCCTACTCTTATTGAAAAATAAAAACTTCTTTCAAGTGTAGGAATACTTCCAATGCATCGATTCATCAACAAGATATTTGTTAAATTCACATCCAAGTCTAAAAATTGTATCTTAATGAATATCAAGATATCAGAGGCCAACTGCTTTTGTACTGATGGTGCCAAGAATTGTTGAAATATGGAGTGATGTTGCAAACTAATGACTGATTGAAACCAAAATTAAATACAATTCTTGTTTCCTTAATTTCCAATAGTTGGCATGTCATGAAGTTCTTCAAAAAATTGATCATCATATTTTTTAGTACATAGGGGATTCAATGACAAGAATCCACGAAACTCTTCAATTTCTAGCTCTAGTATGTGCTCCTCATTCAATATTATCTATGACTCATTGATATTGTGTTATTGTTGATAAGGATTATAAGAAAATTATTGGTCCTCCACTTGTGGGGTTTGTTCATGTATCATTTTTTTTTCAATTGATTCATGAGATGCAGAATCTCTCCTATGGATGACTCTAAACTTTGGGAAAAGAAATGATAAAATCCTTGTAGCAACACATTCTCCCTTGATCAACAAATTCTCGAGAATTATTAAGTTATTTTGGATATTCAATAGGTTCTTCTCATGAATGTTTTAGTGCATGGGTGGGTTTTTACAAAAACAAAGACTTTTGGTCATTGAAGAAATAAATTAAATGAGAAACAAACTCACCACACCAAACAAACTTAAAGAAAAATCTAAAAAAAAAACTTGCATAAAAGAAAACACACTTATAGTGTCAACATGATGAGGCCTTGGAGAAAATCACTAAAGTGAATGTGAAAGTTCTTACCTCTCATATTATTGTTTATCCTCCTCTAAGTCTTAAATTATTATGAATAAACAAAATTCAAGAAAAATATTAAGGACCTAAGAAAATCAGAAAACTAGCACAAGAAAATTACCAACTTTTCAAAAAGAAAAATGAAGAAACTTACAACTAAAAACAACAAAAAAATTCTTACTTACAAAACCATTTCCTTGACATATCCCCAACAACGACACCAAAATGTTAGTTATTTTAGTTATAGCTTAGTTAGCTAAAATATGAAGCATTTTATATCAATCCAGTTTAAGTAAACTTATTAGGTGTCAACACTATGTATGAAGAAATAGCTTGGTAGTAACTTAAGATTCCTATGGAAAAGTAAATATATTTTAAAATTAAAGAAAGAACGTCCATAATTTGACTCAGTGACTGAGAGTTATTCTCGTGACTAAAGGGACTTATTTAACCTTCAATTGATTGAGCCTCTAGTTCATATGCGAACACTAGGTGTAGATATATACTCATACTTTGTTTGATTGAAATAGTGTAAAATCGAGTGAGTCACCCTAAGTTATGAGTAACTTTCTAAATCTAAATTTAACCAAAAGAGAAGGAAATAAATGCTTTGAAATGAATTATAAATTAACCTATCACACTTCTCAAATGAAATTTACTCACTAAGATAATCCTTGTTCAAATATAATTGTTCAATTTAGAAATTATGTTTAATTACAAGAGTTACAACATTTCCTACAATTTTAGATAATTATAGGAGTTACTGTGTACAATGGATTTCCTGCAATTTGTGATAATTAATGGAATTGTTTTGTGTACAAAATTTCTTTCAATTTTGGAAAGTTACAGGAATTCTCGTGTATGTAGGAAATCACATAAACGGGTTTTCGATTATAGGAGTTTTAGAAATAAGAATAATTTACAAACACAAGTTAATTCTATGAAATGATTGAACAAAAGAACAACACAAACTAGGGGGGCGTCCTAGGATATATTGCCTAATATATCTCAAAAGGCTAAGAACACTCTAACACCATGAATGGATCATATAGATCTTTGTTTTATTCAATAGTTGTCCAATACTACAAGTTACAGAAATGTCTCTTCAAGAGTAATATCAAAATACTCATCCCCTTTTACATTCTCTGACTTGTGTTTTCGTAGATTCGCATCACAAAAATGAATATGCTCATAATAGAATTATGTTTCTAAATATGTATAGAATATTGGGATCAGATCTCATATTGAGCATGAAGGATAGGAAATCCATAATTTTCCATTCCTTTTTCTTAATAGTCTGAGTGATCAAATTAATCCAACCTCCTTGAGCCTTGAATCCCATATTTTATTGGTCATTTGGCATATGTTTGAATAGAAATGAATGAAATAGGAAATCTAGGAGGATATACTTTGAAGAAAAAATCGTATAACCCACATCATGAAAATTTTAGGGAATCTTCTCATGTCAACCCTAAATGGGCTCATTCTACACAAAGCCCATGTCACGAAATTATTTTCCTCGCCGATCCAAAATTTACATGTAAAGATCATTTCCTATTGGATGCTTTCGATTTTTAGTAAAATGTTAATAATGAATTGGAGGTGTACACACGAGATCTAGGTATGAATTAAACAACATAAAACCATGTCAACAGGGCTAGGAACAAAACCCTAGTTCAATAATTTCACCTGGAATTTCATAGATATGTCAACCTTGGAAGTCATTTTCTCTTTGATTGTAAGAAGTATATGTGTAAATCCTCATTAGTAAAACCAAGCATAATTATTCTTAATTTATTAAAAGTAAAGGAAATAAATGATAATAAACCACTTTAACAATGTAAGGGTATTTTGGTATATTCATGGAGGAATATGGTTTGAAATGGTGATGAATGGTGGTGAATGGTGAGAGGATGATGCGAAAATGAATGACTTGACAAGTGAAAATATGACAAAATTGTGACCCAACAGGGAGTATGGTTGATGCCTTAAAGGTACCGGTAATTGTAAATTTTCCTCCTCGTACCATTATCCAACTCCAAATTTTGCAATGGGAATGAAAACTTCTTTTCTATATTCATTGTTAACTATGTTGATATCATGGAAGGTTTTATGCACTTATTGAAGAAAGGTGCACCTTTTTTGTGGGATGACCTAGCCCAATGGTCCTTTGATTCCTTGAAGAAGGACTTGATGTTGACTCCATTATTGATCCTTCCTTCCTATGGTGAAGAATCCCTTCTCTATATAACATCCTCTGAATCAACCACTGGGATGGTACTCATCCAAGAGATGATGTGAAAAAAGAACACATTATTGATTACCCAATGCAACACATCCCGAGCCATCAAATCATTGGGGAAATTACTCGAAGTGGTTTGTTATCCTCTAAGAGTTTGACCTAGAGTTTGTTTCTTCCAATTCTAATAAATATTTGTAAATAGTAGAGTTGATGTTCGATATTCCCCAATTCGATGCCAAACTCATGGTTAATGATTCATTTCTTGATGAGTTTTATTCCTCATTGACTTGTATGATCTCTGGTATGGGCATGTATTGGTATATCTCCAAACCTAGCATTTTCACTCTCACTTGTCTTGTGATGAACTTCGACCCATATAGAATTAGGATAGTCACTACAACATCATCAATGATACCCTTTATCATCAAGGGGTCGATATAGTTCTATGCCATTACCTTATCCATGAGTAAGTTGAGAAGGTTTTAAATGACTATCATTCTAGAGCATGTTGAGGTGGGGATGTATTGGTATATCTCCAAACCTAGAATTTTCACCCTCAGTTGTCTTGTGATGAACATCTACCCATATAGAATTAGGATAGACACTATAACATCATTAATGATACCCTTTATCATCAAGGGGTCGATCTAGTTATATTCCATTACCTTATCCATGAGGAAGTTGAGATGTTTTTGAATGATTGTCATTCTAGAGCATGTTGAGGTCATCTCTTTGTGTTGGACACTACCTAGATTATGCTCCATGTTGGACACTTTTGGATATATTCAAATATTGTACCAATGTTGTTAAAAAGTGTCATTCCTATCAGATCTTCACTCCTAAGATGTGCTTTCACCGTGCTGCACTTCATCTTTTGGTGACCTTTGGTCCCTTTTCCAAATGGGGGATCGATTTTATGACATGTCATCCTACCTTGGCTAATGGACATGGTTACATCATCATGGTTTTAGACTACTTCACCAAGTGGGTCGAGGTCTTTCCTACCTTTTCTAATGATGGCACCATTGTTGCTATGTTCGTATTCAATCACATTATCTCTAGGTTATGTGTTCCTAAGACCATAGTGATAGACCATGGGTCCCATTTTTGCAACAAGATGATGACCAAATTAGATGTTATGTTGGGTTTTATCCATGAGAACTTGACACCCTATTATCCTCAAGACAATGGGTAAGTAGAAGCCATCAATCGTGTCATGAAGACCATGATCCATAGGATGTTGGGGAAACAGAACAGTAATTGGAATATCATGATATTTTCAAAATTTTGGGCTTACCAATCCTCCACCAAAGCAACCACTAGCTTCAAACCATTCCATCTCATTTATGGTGTGGAGGAAGTCCTCATGATTGAATGTGAAACCCTCTCATTGAAGCTATCCATTGAACTACCACTGAAAACCTATGTTTAGTAGGAGAATCTCTTGTACTTGGAATGTCTTGATGAATAACATCATGATGCCACATTGGAAAATGAAACTCATTATAAATGCATCAAATCATGGTATGAAAAATCAATACATCCTCATGTATTTTCAAATTATGACTTGGTCTTAGTATACGATCAGGACCATGATACATTAGGTGTTAGGTGCGGTGAAATTCGAACCCCTTTGGAATGGTCCTTACATCATTAAATGTGTCTCGAAGAGAAGGGATTACGAGATAGTCATCTATGGTGGGAATATTATTTCAAATTCTCATAATGGTCCCTACCTCAAAACATATTATGCTTTTCTCATTCAACCACATGTTTCTTTGTACATAAGTGTGTTTTTGGTTTTGCAGTGGTGTGATTTTATTTTATGTGTGTTCCTTGTCTTAGTTCATTTATTATCATCCTTTATGCTTGATTTGTAGATTGCATCATCAACCTTAGTCTATGTGAGATACACTGATGGTGCCAACCATAGTACCCAAAACATTGCTTCCACTTCCTGGGTTATGTTCTCTCCCATTGACGATCTAGTGAGTTCAGGGGGTGTTTACCTTGTCCCTGCAACCAATAACATGGTGTATTATAGTTCTATCATTAAAATTGTCTGGGGATCTCAACTTTTCATTTCACAGTGGAATAATTCCTATAGTGTCATACATCCCACATTTCTACGTAATTATTTGAGGGTTCATCTTCTTCAACGCTACTTTGAGTAAATAGAGTATTGTCATTTTTTAAGAGGATATACTATGAATGTTGATTTGATGGGTAATTATGTGTTAGAATTGAATTTGTACCAATAATTAAGTCATTTAGCATGCATGCACATAAAACATGGATAACAACCACATCATTCGACATTCATAAGTAGCAACCAAAATAATCATATATGTATATATCACAAAATTTTGTTACATCCTTCAAAAAGAGGTGTATATACAAAATTTGAGGCTTTAATGACCTCCCGATACAAAATGTGTTGACTAGATAAATATCGAGTCTAGCACAAAATGCAGAGACTATCGTCTATTCGTCCCAATAATGAGTTTCATGGTAACACAAAACTGCCCAATCCACCTTCTGGAGAAGTTGGTGAAAGGGGTAGGATACTCCCATTATGTGACATTGTAAATATGGTGGCATCTCATCCATATGCAATATGGGGACTCCCATAATCATCCCGTCTAGGTAGATTTACACATCTTTGAGATCCTTGCTATCATCACCTCCCATTCCCTCCAATGACTCCCCATCACTACTCCATGAACGACCTCATCCCCATCCCACTAAATACTTTGATCCTAGATATGTGACAAAAAACAATGTTCTTTCAGTTATATTGCACCAAGAAAGAGGTAATAGGTGTTCCTAGAATACAAAATCATTAAAAATGATAAAAAAATCCAAGAACACTCTGACCGATAAGTCCCCACACTTCTCTCTAGGGGAGAGGAAGCTTTGGATCATGTATGAATTATGTACCCATATATGGGAAGTATTTTATGGATACTATCTAATGGTACCACCATGAATCAAATATAATCCTATAGTGGTATTTTGTCCGTCCCTCGGTTTTCCTTCCCATGTGTTCCTCCCATAGAATTATTCTTAAATCTTACAAAATTGGGTTTCCCATCACTATGCAAGGCCTTGATACTAGCACGATTTCCAAAAAAAATGTCACTAGGATGGAGCCATACCCAAATTGATTATGGCACCCATTCTTACATTTCATCAACTGAACTTTCATGTTGTCCAACACCCCCTCACACCAGTTGAATATGGTTGATTCCAAGAACATTAGTGTCACATGCATGTTGTCCTTCATAATTAGATGGGTGTTGTTGACCTTGTTGCAACTCTTTTTTCATGATTCATATTGATAGTACTACTCTATATGTTCCATGGTGGACTTCTCATCTCCATCGCACACCCCATCTACCCTCCATTGCACCACCCTCTATCACAGTCCTATGAAAAATAAATATCTCCTACCTCAAGTTATAGCACATTTCCCTTTAAAATGAAGCACTCCTACTCATGGTTTCAATATCATACCATCTTTTCAAGAAGATACTCATGAGAACCCAATAATGGAAAATAAAATAAATTCAACAATCCATAGTCACGAAGGGCTTCCAAAGTGGGGGAATCCTTCGAGGAAGCAAAATCATTCATCTCATGGGTCCTCTCCTTCAATTCAATCATTTGTTTCGGTCCCCTATACATTAGTCATCAAAACCCCATCAATAAAAACCCATCCCCTCATGGTCGCAACATTCCTTCCCACCCCCATCTACTTAAGGTTCACATGATGCCATAATGGCATTAGGAAACCTATTGTTGGACACCACACATGAATCAAAAAACATTTCATTAGACACCACGTAAGTGTCGAGAGATAGGCCACATGATGCCTATGTGTGTCTCACAATCCCCATGGTATCCGAGGATTTTAGGCCCTTTTTAAAAACATTTCCTTCGCAAAGCGAAAAAATAAACCTAGTAAATTGATTGTAGGAGTGTCAAGACTCACTTGGATCACATAGATTAGAATTTGGTTGGGTAAATCTCCAAAAATGAGCTACTAAAGCCTTCACTTGGAGGAGGATTTATCCACAACTTCTCCACTCACCTCTCTTTACAAATGAGAAATAATATTTTTACCATGGTAAGTTTTTTTTTATAGAAAAAATTATGAAGACAAATACTTTTTCACATGGATACCAAGTAAATTGATTCAACCAATCTTCCCTTTAATGAGATTATTGTTTCTTTATAATGTCATTTTCTTGATTAAAATTGATCCTGGAATTTAGTTTACATGTTTTGAGAGGATAATAGGGAATTTTTTATGGAAATGGCGACTTCCACTAAACTTGAGGTATGTGTTCCTGAACTGGCATATATGGATAGGTTTTTCCCTGCATCCACGATTTTCATTATTAACCATCCATTCTACATAAACATACATTAGGTTCAATTTTTTCATGTTACGACAATAGCCACTCCACTCCATTTTTACATGTCGTAAATTGAACAGTAGTGCCTACCCTCCATGTGATCCCTAGTTAGAATCCATATTTCCATTTGGTGCCCATGTTGCACTTTCCTGTAGGCATGAGAACCCTCTTGTTGTCCCGCCATGAATTGATGATGAGACTCATTTTCCACTCTTCATCTATATTTTGGCCATGTACTAAGGGGGTTCCCCTCTTTTTATGTTGCTTAATGGAATCCTATGCATTTGTTTCTTGGGTAATTCACCCATCTAATACACTACTATTTTTCTAGATTCCTCTTACCACTATTGTAGTATCCTTTGATCATCTTTCTCTTATGTTATTTGGCCTCTATTTTTCATCCACCATCCCATGGAGAGAACAACTACTAAGAGTGGATTGCACTGTCCAATACCATTTTCATTCATTTTTCTTAGGTTGGTCCCATGCACTTAGAACATAGGAGAATTTTATTAAGCCATTCATTGTCTCCATATGAGTACACTTTTATCTCTTTTTCACACTCATAAAAATACATGAAAAAGACACCTTCCGAGTTCACTTTTATCTCTTTTTTGGACTCGTAAAAAGACAAAACAAGGACACCATCATAATTATAATTATAATTTTTTTTTGGAATTGTTAAAACTTTATGAAAAAGACACAACCAAGCATACTTTAGTGGTTCTTTTGTGCTCATTAAACCCCGAAGGAGACAAAAAAAGAAAAAAAAGTAAAAAAAGGGTGTTTTTTTTTACCATTGATCTATCTTGAAATGGAAACGTCTTTCGAATCTCCCTTGAAAAGAGTATCCTTTTTTAGTCACCATATTACAATTGGGTTTTTTATTTCCTAGGATCCATCCCATTAATATGAGTCACATATACTCACCTAGTTGGTTACTCTTCCAATGATTGTGCAAAGTTCTTCAATCCCTCCTGCATTGTTGCACTATATTTTTCTAGCTATTGAGTCATACTACCGAGTCACCATTGTTTTGTGTTATATCTTCAAGGGAATTTTAATATCGAGTCATCCATCTGTGTTTTTGTTGACTTTCCACCTTAGCTATCCTCGTGTCACTTGTACTTGGTGATTCTATCTTTTCACAAAATCTCTCGATGTATGTTTAATGTTGATTGATGGGGGATACATGAAGTCCCTCCTTTGATGAATTTCTTCCTATAGACTTCAACACATTATCTAGGATAGGGATATAGAAACCAAATATTACCTAAGATATTTTATTCCTCAGTGGCAGGCCTCCTCGTAGATGATAGTGGGTTTCATCATTGAATCTTAATTGATTGATTCTATGAATGTTCGACATCAAATCCTCTATTTTCACTTGCTAGATTGTACTAGGTACCTTGGGGTCCATCTTCCTCATCGGTGATTCCCCTCATGTCTATTAATTTTATACCTCAATCATTGGTAATTAGAGGGTTTCTACCATGCTTGACATCACCTCATGTACTCACATGTTGTAGATACGTACTATTGGGGTTTGGGAAAAATAATTTTGGTTTGGGGCCACATCATTCCTTCAAACCACCCCTCCTAAGTTGATATGGATTATATCACTTATATATGTGTACTTTAAATACTTTGGGGGCACTCTCCTTGGTGTTCATTGTCTTCCTAACATATATCTTGTGACATAGATCGATATTGTATATGCTCATGGATATGATATTATTGATGACATGGATCCACTGCATATTCTTATGTGGCCATTTTCTTTCATTTCATTTCATGGATATGCAATATATTGTTTTGGAAGCCATGGATCTTCAAATTCTGAGTATTTCTACCTCATAGATGATCTATATATGTCTCATCAATCTTGTCTTTTGTCCTTTCCTCCATTATTTTATCTTAGTTTTCTCTGATGATATTCTCATCCATAGTAAAACTTAGAAAGCCAATCTCACCCCCATGGATCAAGTTCTCCATCTACTTTATAAGAAAATATGTTTTCTCAAATACTCTAAATGTGCTTTTAGATCCTTTGAAGTTTAGTACCTAGGTCATATTATTGGCAAGGATGGTGTATGGGTGGACCCTAAGAAAATTGAAGATATGAAGGATTTACCTTGTATTAAAACTCTTAAAATATTTCTTGGTTTCCTGGGTTTAACGAGATATTATCATAATTTTTTTCAGAATTATGGAAAAATTACATCTCCTTTCACTTCTCTACTTATAATGAATACTTTTAGTTGGACTCCCAAAACTAATCAAATCCTTCCAAGCCTTGAAAGAGGATATGTGCATGAATCCTATCCTATAACTACCAAACTTCACCAAGACTTTTTTCCTAGAATGTGATGCATTAGATTAAGGTATTGGGGAAATCCTCATGCAAGTTGATCGACCTTTGGATTTCACTAGAAAACAATTGTCGAAGCGACATTTGGGTCAATCAACCTATGAAAATGAAATGTTGGCTATTTTGTATTAAATGGATCTACGACATCCTTATATTTTGAGGAAACACATCCAAATTAAAATTGATCATTGTAGCCTCAAGTATTCTTTTGAACAAATAATTTCCTCCTCGAAGAAATAGAAATGGGTGACCAAGTTGTTTGAATATGTTTATGAGATCATATTCAAGAAGGGAAAATAAAATGTGACTTTTGATGCTATTTAAAGGAAATATGAAGACCAAGGGTCCCTATTTTCCCTCTCATTAATTGTAGTTTATTGTCTTCAATCCATTCTCTATGAATGGTTGCAAGACCCCAAAATTTCTAGCTTTATCCAAAAATTGCAACATGATTCTCAGGCTTATACAAGGTACTATTATCAAAATAAAGATATTTTCTATAAAGGTCACTTGTATTTAAGAAAACATTCTAACCTTAAATCGACAGTGTTCTCTGAGCTTCATGCTTCACCCACAACTAGGAATTCATTCCTTACCAAAACCTATGAACGGGTCAAACGTTCATTTTTCAGGGAAGGTATGAAATAGGAAAACCATACCTTTGTGGTTGAGTGTGATACATGTTAACACAACAAGTAAGAATACTTGAAATATTTAAGCACACTCCAACCACACCCAATTCCACCTACTATTTGGATGGATATTTATATGGATTTCATAGTTGGCTTACCTAAATCGGGAAATAAGTTAGTCATCATCATGGTAGTAGGTATTCTTTCCAAATATGCTCATTTATGTTATATTCAACACCCATTCACCACATCCACAATGGCTCAATTTTTTATGGATAATATATTCAAACTCCATGGCATGCCTCATTCCATTGTCTTCGATCATGATCCAAATTTCACCAGTAATTTTTGGAAAAAATTGTTTAGGCTGCAGGAAATCCAATTGCATCTCATCACCACCTATCATCCCCATATTAGTGGACAAATTGAATCTGTCAACAAGAGTTTGGAAATATATTTTCGGTGGTTTTCATGTGATAGAAAAAATTATTGGGATCAATGGTTGCCCCTAGTTGAATGGTGGTAAAACACATCTTACCATACTACCACTCACATGATTCCCTTTGAATCATTCCACAAGAAAAACACATTGTTAGTTCTCTCATATATGATATGTGTCTCCAAGTTTCAGGAGACTTAAAACAATATTATAGTCTTCATGGCCATTCTCCATAAACTCAAACAAAATTTAGTCATTTCTCATAATCACATGAAGAAAGAAGTAGATGAGGGTCATTCAAAACATCAATTTGTTGAAAGGGACCAAGTGTTTCTTTATGTGAAACCTTATAAGGAGACTTCACTCAAATTTGAACAGTATCATAAACTCGCCTCCAAATTTTATGGTACTTATACAATTCTTAAGAGAGTGGGGCCCATGGACTACAAGTTATCTTTCTTATTCCTTCTGAGCTCCATCCCATATTTCACGTCTCATTCTCAAATAAAGTGATTAGAAATAATTTCCAAACTCAAACCAGTCTCCCTAAGTTAGATGAAGAAGGTTCCAACACAAGAAGTATTGGACTAACACAAGTGTTGTCTCCATCAGTACATGATCTAGGAGGATCCAAAATGCTCAAAAATTTATCGGCTCAAATGTTCATGGAAATGACTCCATTGTGTATATCTCGATGAGAATTTTCCAATGAAATTTGAATGGCCTCAGATGGATGTCATATGAGGAAGTTATGGCCTTTCAATTTTTTGGAAAAATAGGGCAAATGGAAAAAGGAGATGCCACGTGACACCACTAGAAGGTGATACATAGTAGTAAAACATGTAACATGGTAGGTACAGTGATAAAATTGTAGGTATAGTGATGATGTGCCATGGTGATAGATCAGGTGATTGAGAAAGCTATGTGGTGATGATGTGGGCCAATCAGTGGTTGACACGTGGCACACATCTGAAAAGGTCAATGTGGCTTGGGTATCAATAGTTTTTTGGAAAAACCAATATAGTATTTGAGCCCCGAACCTACCACCGAGGAAATGGGAACGTTACCACTAGGCCACATGTTAGTTCTTGCAACTGATTGCAATAGATTTGTATTTAAATTAATGGTTATAACAAGTTTCCAAAAGGGGAGGTTGTGGTGCTTCACCCCGTGACCTCTACCCTACATACCCACCAATGAACCAAAGTTTTAACCATAGGAATTTGACCATTGTGCCAACTATCATCATTTGTTAAATTAACCAATGAATATATATTTAAGTTTTATTTAAATTCCATCCAAGCATATAGGGATTCGGGTGGGGTTCGACCCCCCCAACCTCCCCTATTTAAATCAAACACATTTTCCATTGGATCGACAGAGTTAGTCCATGCTAAGAACTCAGAGTGAGTTCATTTTGACATGGATTTTCATGGCAAGTGTATAGAGTGTTTATAGTGAAAAGTTTCAGTTTTCTAAGGATAAGTTAATTTTAACACTCACATCTACTTTTGAGCAACATATAAGAAGGTCATTTTAAGAACACAAGTTAGAGTCATATTTGTATCAAGTATTTGAGCATTAATCGAGCGGTCTCTCATTTGGAAGGGGACCTGGAGACATAGCCCAATATGGGTGAAATCTGTTATCAACTTTTCTAATGTGCCTTTTTCTTTTGTTTCTAATTTCTCTCATTTTTCAAAATGTTTCTTTCCACAAGTTATTTATTAGTTTATGATATTTTGAATAAGTAAGGGAATTCAAATGTTTATTTTCAAATAGTCAAGACGATCATAATTTTCAAATCAAGTTGGATGTTAATGTAATCTTAATAATTAATTTGACATATAAGGATTTTCATATTAGAGTGTCATCAAGGAAGTTTTAGATCAATGGAAGGATACACAGCTAGAATATTCCACCTAGGAGTCGACTACCATTCTAGAACAATTTACTCATCTCAATCAATGAGGATAAGGATGTTTTTCAAGGGGGGGGGGGGGATATTAGGGACCTAAACTCCTTAACCCCTCACATAGGTAGAATAATATATCTTCCATGTAATAAAGGCCTAAATTAGTAAATAATGCCTACATAATAATGTGAACAAGTCTAATTGATGCAGGAGCATCTCTCCATGTCAGCCAACCAACCAACCAACCATGTGAAGTGCACGCATTTAAAGCTAAAGAGAGGCATTGTCCTCATCTTGATTTATAATTGAATGTAATTAAATATTTAAGTTGTTAAGTTGTGAAGCCGTGCCTTTGTGCAAGCTGTAGATAAGGAGGCCTTTAAATGTTTGTAAGGCTGAGATCTAGATTCAGATAGCAGACTAGACACCCCATTCAATGTAACTGAATAGGGTAGGTAGATTTGGAGGGGAGAGATCGAAGAGCCTCCTCATGTAAAAAAGATCAATTATATCTCTTGGGTAGTGAGTTGGGAGAGAATATGTGTGGAAGAGCATAGAGTTAGAATCTACGAGTAGAGAGCAGAAGAGAAGGAGTCGAGACCTTGTCACAGGTCGTGCTTAGGAACACCTTGTAAATACAGGCGTTTGCCATGTTTAATACAAATAGTAGTTTTTCCTACATGACTCTGTGTTAAATGAGTGTCTGTGATTGTTCTTCATATGATATGAATGTATGTTGTAGATGTATGCCATAGGTTTTCATTTGCAAGAGTGCATCTGATTTCAGGTGAAGGTCTTTGAGGTTTCATGCCAGGAGGGCATGACAGAGTACTGTGATCTCTGAATACCAGTGCATTGAAGCACTTCTGAATACTGCGGGTTCAGAAAAAGACATGCTATGGCACAAGAACTAAAGTCAACAGCTTGGAAGGAAGACCTCAAGGTTGTTGAACACCTTGGAGGAAAGGATGTGGAGGAAACCACGGTTGCAGACAGAATCTCTGAGGAGTTCTGTGAATCTCTTCCAGGTGGGCATTGAGCAGGTGCAAGGAGTGTATAGAGAAAGAACTCTACTGTGAGTTCTTAAGAAAATAGAATCACCGAGGATTCTTGCCACTCTGCCAGGTGGGCATTGAGACATTGTGCAGAGAAGCACAGGGAGAAGAGAACTCTTTGAGTTCTATATACTGAAGGAAGAATCCATTGAGGGATCTTCACAGGGTTACTGAATACCCGAAATACTCATAAATAGGTTGCTCGAGTAGACGGAGAACCAGGAGGGTATCTAAATTCTCCATCTGAGGGAAAAAAGAAAGAGAATAATTTTTTCATGGAGGTCGAAGCTACAGGAAATCTCAGGACGGGTAGCCCTTTTGTGTTCATGAGAATACTTCACAGAGGTGCAGGATTTGAAGAATCCTTCGATCATTCGAAGGGAAGAATAAGCTCATGATGGCGTGTGATTTTACGCACAAAGTCGTAACTGCAAGGAGTGCAGAAGCTACAGAACCTTTGAACGAGTTCTGAGTACCCAAAGCTTGGGAGGGACAACGTTTTCATATGCGTAGCGAAGCTCAGAGCTGAGAGTTCATAGAGGGGGGAAGAAGACAAAGGTCAGGAGCTTTGGATCGCTTGGAATCCTTCCAAGTGAGAGAAGGAAAGTGACAAAGCTCGGAAGGAGCAATATCGGTCGTCGGTTCAGCCGATAGATTCTGGATCATTGAAAGGTCGTCACATCTAGAAGGCATCACAGGAGAAGTGCACAGGAGAAGAGATCATGAGCATAAGATCTTGCTCAGGATCGCCGATAGTTGGTGGATCGGCAAGAAGTTGCATAAGGGTTAAGCCTTCTTGAATAGATAAGGTGAAATCCCTGACGAGAGCCAAAATCGGGATATCGAAGATCTCGAGGATGTGAATCTGATCACTCGACATCAGTAACCCCGAATTAGCGATATTTGATCTGAGTCGTCCGGTTGTTGGAGGACGCGTGTGAGGTGACCATCCATTTTGGAGATCTCGACACTGGAATCGCGCAGAGGTGAAAGTTCCATTGTGGGCCTAGCTGACGTCACATCGGGATATCACGATTCAGAATATCGAGGATCCCATGGACAAGAAGTCCATGCTTTTCGGCATTTGAATGTCTGAAATCGCAAAGAAGGAGAAGATCGGGGAATCACCAATCGAGATTTCGCATATCGGTATTTCGGGGGTCCAGAGGATGGGAGGTTGAGTGCATGGGTCGCGAAACCTCGAAATAGGGTCGTGGTCATATGTGAAGAGGTCGTTGTGGGCCAAGACTCAGCCCCGAGGGCTAGTGGATGACAGAGGTGTTTCGACACTTCGGGGATCAAAAATCGGGAGATCACGGAGACAATGAACTCTTGACTCGGGGATCAAAGAGTCCCAAAACCCGAAATTACATCGGGGAACTCATGGTTCTATGCAGAAGAGCCGTGTGGGATAAGAGCAGGACCTATGGAACGGGTTTTCATTGGAGATTCCAGAAGGGAATTGAATGAGCCGCTTCGGCTCACGAACTGGAAACAGAACGATCTTGTGAGGGGGTGTCCGAGGAACGCACGCCTGCATCACTAATGTCATAATACTTAATAAAATCTTCCTCTTTTAGAAATATCTTCCTTGATAATTTTATTTACAAGACATAATTGGTATAAATAGGAGAAGAAGGCATGAGAAAGTGTTGTCTTGAGAATTATTGTAATAAGGAATTTCTATCTTAGAGGTTTCCTCGTTGAATAGGAAAGAGAACTTTTCTTTCAATCAATAAAGGTATCATTGTTGGTTTTATTATTCACTATATTTTGATGTTCAACACAGATCTATTATAATATTTCTAGTTTCAACTTCATATAATACATGCGGTACCTTAAACTCCCTCCCTCATCTCTATCTCCCTTCTCCCCCCCTCCTCTCTCTCTCCCCCTCTCCCTTTCCCTCTTCCTCTCTTTCTCTCTCTCTAATTCATATAATACGTTTTGAACCTTACACTCCCTCACTGTCCCCCCATATCTCTCTATCTCTCTCTCTCTCTCTTGCACCTTCTCTCTCGCTCCTGCCTCCCCACCCTCTCTCTCCCTCCCTCGTCCACTCTCTCTCTCTCTCTCTCTCTCTCTCTCTCTGCATACCTCTCCCTACTTATATACCTCTTTCTCTCTCTACATATTGATGCAGGAGCATCGCCCACGTCAAGCGAGCCAGCACATCGAAGCGGAAGACAGCTAGACAACGCCAGCACAAATTTTGGAAAACACTTGGAAGTTGTTGCGTGATCCTAAATGTTTCATTTAAGAAACAACGCACTTGTATATTTTAAATGGACCTTGAGCGGATAGCTCACATCCTTAGGTAGATAAGGCATTTAATAGAATTAATGTAAAGAAGATAGAACATTTATTTCTAGATTTGATAGCTTTAGATCTCGAGAGGGAAATGGGATATAGACACCCTCCTTTGTACATTGTATTATTATCAAGCATTCAGAAGAGAGAGCACACAGAGAAGTGTATGAAGAACCTCCATGTACAGATATTGAATTAATAAGAGAAAGATTTGATTCAATTCCATGGTTGTGTTATTCTCTGTGTATTGTTGATATTATGCTTATTAATGTTTGCTTCTTGTCATGCCTTTGCGTTTATATGCTGTGTATGTGATTTCATGGTTGAATTGAAGTCTGTAAGAACGAGGGATTAGTTTCAATTGTTTCACTATATTGAACCAGAGAATTCCTGCAAGGATTGCAGTTGAATTTGTCTGCAAGGAGTGCGTGACTGCAGTGTTCAAGTAGAGATAACTTTTGTTCCAAGTTCTCAGAAGTGCAGACTTGGAACCAGAGCTGTGCAAGGCATGCGCAGGCTAGATAAAGACTCAAAGTTGTGATTCTGAGCAAAGGGATTGAAAGACTTCTATTGCAGGAGTGTGCAGAGTCGAGAGGCTTCAACACTTAGTGGGTTTGAATATTTGGCCGCAAGGAGTGCGTGCAGGGAGTTTTCGAAAGAAGCTCGAAAGCTGTGAAAGATCAGGAGGGATAGGCCTTCAAGTTATTAAAAGGCAGTGGAGAAGTTGCACGAGCAAGTCGAAGAGAAGCGAGCGGGTTGGCACCCGAGTCTCGTGGAGAGACCCTTCTTATTCAAGGGTTGCGCAAGAAGGAACGTGAACATAAAGTTTACAGTGCAGGCGGAAGGAAGTTCCAAGCTCAGTTGAATAAGAGTCGTCGATCAGGGTTACGAGGGACATTAGTTCTATTCATGGGTCGGTGCATCGGGAGTTCGCGAGGTAAGACTCCTACTTTGTATAAAATAAATCGCGAGATTGCTAGAGACGATGTCTCAACGGTCCCGTGTATAGTGTGGGCCATTGTCGGGTGACGTGGCAGGTGATCTCGGGACATCGGGTATCGAAAGTTGAAGGGTCACGAGATTTATCTTGCAAGTGGCGAGGACGCAAGGCGGCGGGATCACGAGTTGTCGGCATCTCGACGTTTCAGATCTCGGAGGTTGGGACCCCGAAGGCATAGTGTCACGGGGCACGAATTCGCGATAGCGCGAAGCTGCGAAAAGAAAAATTCCTGAGAGCGCGAGAAAAGATCGGGACATCGGATCTCGGGGATCCGAAAGTTTAGTATTCAACTGCTGAACTCGCGAAGTCGCAAGAGCCAAAGAGAACCTGTGGGGTGCAAATTTCCTGATAGGGATATAGAAGAATCGTCGAGTTCTTCGGGTCGAGGGAAGGAAGGTCCTGGTTATCGTGGACGGGTGCCAGGGGGAGATGTCTGCGCCAGAGTGGTATCAGAGCGGGATAAGTTCTCTATTTTCTGTAGCAGGGAAGTAGAAAGAAGAATACATCATGGCGCCCAGGAGAGAAAGACAATCACCAGACCCAAAAGATAGGGAGGTGAGAAGAAGAGGTAGGCCGACAGGAAATACAGAAATGGAGCGCCAGATGAGAGATCTCCGAGCAAGGCTTGAGAATATGGAGACAGCACAAAGACGCGCAGTGGGTGCTGGGGATCTTAGTGATTCTGAGGTAGAAGAAGAAGTTAGACACGCAGAAGAGGTCACAGCAGAATATGCATCAACCGAACGGTTGATTAAAGCCATCGCCAGGATGGGTGCGAAGGCGAAAATGGACATTCTAGTCTATGAGGGGAATCTTGATGCAGAGAATCTATTGGACTGGATCCAAGCTCTTGACACATACTTCGATTATGAATATGTGGAAGATGACAAGAAAGTCAAGCATGTAGTTACGCGCTTGAAAGGACACAGAACATTGTGGTGGGACGAGCTACAAGCCGACAGACGCTGCAAGGGCAAGTAGAAGATCAAAAGCTGGGATCGAATGATCGTGAAGATGAAAGAGAAGTTCATCCCAAGGGATTACCAAAGTTGATGAGAGTCAGGGAGTACACTGAAGAATTCTACCGACTGAACATCAGAGTAGGTCATCGGGAGAGCGATGATGAGAAGGTTGCGAGATATCTGAATGGTTTGAGGTATGACATTCAGGATGAATTAAGCATGCTAACCATCCGAACGGTGGAAGATGCTTACCAAATGGCTCTGAAAGACGAAGAGAAGCTGAGCCAAAAGAAAGGACAGTGAGGGCGAGGCAGAAGTCAGCCCAGAGGCAAAGCAGTTGCCCAGGAAAGATTCCAGAAGCCCAAGGAGGAATGGAAGAGACCTCAGGGTAAGGTTGAAAGAGGCGGAACCTCACAACAGAGGCAACCATATGTGGGACCAAGAGGGTAGCCAAATGATCAGCAAGGAGATTATGATGATGCAAACACTTTTCCTCGTACTAGAGGTCGAGGTAGAGGAAGAGGTGGATTTATCACATGTTTTACATGTGGGAAAAATGGGCACAAGTCATTCAAGTGTCCAGAGAAAAAGAAGGACATCGGAGAAACTCACATCACTGAAGTGCAGAGGCATGATGCTGAGAATGAAGATGCAGACAGCGGAAGATCGCTTGGGATGGATAAAGTTCTTTTAACACCTGAGAAGGAGGTGGAAAGCTCAGTGCAGAGATCCAGATTGTTCATAACAGCTTGCACAGCCAAGGACAGGAAATGCAAGGTTATCATGGACATCGGGAGTACTAATAATCTCGTTTCGACAAAGATGGTAGAGAAGTTGGAGCTGGAAACAACTAAACACCCGAGTCCATATAAAGTCTCGTGGTTACAAAAAGGACACCGGGTAAGTGTCACTAAACAGTGTTTAGTTGAATTCAAAATTGGGGGATACCATGATAAGATTCTGTGAGATATTATTCCCATGGATGTATGTCATATATTGTTGGGTAGACCATGGCAGTATGACAGAAATGTGATTCATGACGGGAATATGAACACATATACACTGGAGAAGAATGGGAGAATCCATAAGTTGCTTCCGATAAAAAACAAAGAAGTGAAGCCGGAAGTAAGTAACACGATACTTCTCATGAGTGGGAAGGAGCTTCTTACAGAGATGGAGAAGAGTGAAGAGCCACAATTCTTTGTGGTCCTAAAACCGAGAATTGTCTTGACTAGCATGAGAGTGGATGACTTACCAGACGAGATTCAGGAACTGCTAGAAGAGTTTGCTGATATCATCGTGGACGAATTACCTCATTCGTTGCCATCGATGAGGAGTTTGAGTCATCACATTGATCTCATACCAGGAAGCAGTTTGCTGAATAAGGTTGCGTATAGACTAACGCCTCAGGAGAACGAGGAAATCAAAAGACAAGTCCAAGATTTGATGGACAAAGGATTGGTCAGAGAAAGTCTGAGTCTGTGTGCTGTTCCAACCGTACTTAGTCCGAAGAAGGATGGAGGCTAGAGAATGTGTACAGACTCCAGAGTGATCAATAAAATAACCATCAGGTACAGATTTCCACTGCTGAGAATAGATGATCTAATGGATTTCCTGAGTGGGGAAAATTATTTTTCAAAGATTGATTTGAAAAGCGGTTATCATCAGATTCGCATGAGGGAAGGTGATGAATGGAAGACAACATTCAAGACAAACGAAGGTTTGTACGAATGGCTGGTCATGCCGTTTGGTTTGACAAACGCGTCGAGCACATTCATGAGACTGATGAATGAAGTCCTAAGGGAATTCATCGGGAAATTTGTAGTCCTATATCTGGATGATATATTGATCTACAATAAGACGAAGGCTGAACATTTAAAACATTTGGCCATTGTAATGAAGAGGCTACAGCAAGAGAAGTTGTTGATTAACATGAATAAATGTTCATTCATGAAGACAGAGCTCATATATTTGGGTTTTGTTATTTCATCTAATGAGTTGAAAATGGATCCGAAAAAAATGGAAGTGATCAAGAATTGGCCATCACCGAGAAATGTTTTTGAGGTGAGAAGTTTCCATGGTTTGGCTAGTTTCTATAGAAAATTTATCAGGAATTTCAGTGGGATTAGTGCAGCAATGATGGACACAGTGAAGAAGCGACATAAGACTTTTCATTGGACAACATAGGCTGAGAGGAGCTTCAATCTGTTGAAGCGAAAGATAACAGAGCAACCAATGTTAGTGTTGCCGGACTTCATGAAGACATTTCAAGTGAAATGTGATGCAAGTGGATATACCATAGGAGCGGTCTTAAGTCAGGAGGACAAACCAATTGAATATTTCAGCAAGAAATTGGATGATGCAAAGATGAAATACTCCACGTATGATAAAGAGTTTTATGCTATCATACAGGCATTAAAGAAGTGGAGGCATTAATTGATCCCAAAGGAATTTCTATTGTACAACGACAATCATGCATTGCAGTTTGTGAGTCAATAGGAGAAGTTGAACCAGAATCATGCAAAATGGGTGGAGTATATGCAGAATTTTACATTTGGGATCAAACATATTTCAGGAACTGCTAACAAAGTGGATGATGCTTTGAGGAGGAAATGTTTGTTACTGCAGGAATTCCGGGTCAAAACATTGAGTTTTGAGAACCTTAAGGATATGTATGCAGGAGATGTAGACTTCGGAGAAGCATATGAAGTGGCTGAGAATTTCGTTCTTAGGGATCAGAGTCCATGGATAGACTACATGATCTAGGAAGGATTGTTGTTCAGAGGCAATCAACTATGTATTCCAAATTGCTCCATGAGGGAGAATTTGCTGAAGGAAAAACACAGCGGAGGCTTAGCCGGACACTTTGGTCACGAAAAAACATTCGCAATGTTGAGCGAATCGTATTTTTGGTCGGGCATGCGAGCAAATGTCAAACGATTTGTTGACAAATGCAAAATTTGTCAGCATTCGAAGGGCCGGAAATAGAATGCAGGTTTTTATCAGCCATTGCCCATACCAGAGAGGCCATGGGAGGCGATAAGCATGGATTTCGTATTAGGATTGTCGAGAACGCAGAGAGGGTTCAATTCCATATTTGTGGTGGTGGACAGGTTTTTGAAAATGGCACATTTTATCCCATGTCAGAAGACCAGCGATGCGACTCACATCGCAAACTTGTTTTTCAAAGAGATTGTCAAACTTCATGGATTGCCGAAAAGTATTGTTTCGGACAGGGACACCAAGTTTATTGGACATTTCTGGAGAACACTCTAGAAGAAGCTAGGAACTAACTTGGCGTTTATTTCTTCTTATCATCCGCAGACAGATGGACAGACAGAGGTCGTCAACAGAAGTCTTGGAGACTTGCTGAGGAGCCTAATGACAGAGCACCATAGTAGCTGGGACAATGTGTTGCCACAGGTAGAGTTCACGTACAACGATTCAGTGAATCAGAGTACAGGCACAAATCCATTTCAGATTGTGTATGGGACACAGCCGAAAGGAGTTTATGAACTCAGGGAGTCAGAAAAGGCTGCGACTAGCAGTGCTAGTGCAGAGGAGTTCATTGAAGCAATGAGGGAACTTCACAGCAAGGTGAAGCAAGGACTGATAGATTCAAATCAGGAGTATAAGCACAGAGTAGATCAGCATCGGAGACAACTTCAGTTCGAAGTTGGCGATTTTGTTCTGGTGCATCTGAGAAAGGAAAGGTTCCCAAGGGGAACATACAACAAATTGAAGATGAAAAAAATTGGGCCATGCAGAGTCCTAAAGAAATTTTGAGAGAATGCTTATGAGATTGAGTTTCCAGATGGCATCGGGATATCTCTGATATTTAATGTTTCGGACTTATACCCATACAGAGATGGAGAAGAAGAAATTGGAAATAAGAAACCAGTGATCCAGTGGATGAAGCAATTGCCAGTAGCAGAGAAACCGCAAATGGAATGCATACTAGGCAAGCGAGTGGGTAGGAAGACCAGGTGAAAGAAGTATCTTGAATATCTAGTGAAATGGAAGGATCACCCAGTGGAGGATGCTAGCTGGGAAAGCGAAGCAGTCATACAAAAGCATGGACACACCATGCAGGAGCTCATGGACAGGAGCCCATGAAAATTTTCAAGCAAGGGAGTATGATGCAGGAGCATCGCCCACGTCAAGCGAGCTAGCACATCGAAGTAGAAGACAGCTAGACAACGCCAGCAGAAATTTTGGAAAACAATTGGAAGTTGTTGCGCTATCCTAAATGTTTCATTTAAGAAACAACGCACTTGTATATTGTAAATGGACCTTGAGCGGATAGCTCACATCCTTAGGTAAATAAGGCATTTAATAGAATTAATGTAAAGTAGATAGAACATTTATTTCTAGATTTGATAGCCTTAGATCTTGAGAGGGAAACAGGATATAGACACCCTCCTTTGTACATTGTATTATTATCAAGCATTCAGAAGAGAGAGAACAAAGAGAAGTGTATGAAGAACCTCCATGTACAGATATTGAATTAATAAGAGAAAGATGTGATTCAATTCCATGGTTGTGTTATTCTCTGTGTATTGTTGATATTATGCTTATGAATGTTTGCTTCTTGTCACGAATTTGCGTTTATATGTTGTGTATGTGATTTCATGGTTGAATTGAAGTCTGTAAGAATGAGGGATTAGTTTCAATTGTCACTATCTTGAACCAGAGAATTCCTGCAAGGAGTGCAGTTGAATTTGTCCGCAAGGAGTGTGTGACTGCAGGGTTCAAGTAGAGATAACTTTTGTTCCAAGTTCTCAGAAGTGCAGACTTGGCACCAGAGCCGTGCAAGGCGTGCACAGGCTAGAGAAAGACTCAGAGTTGCGATTCTGAGCAAAGGGATTGAAAGACTTCTGTTGCAGGAGTATGCAGAGTCGAGAGGCTTCAACACTTAGTGGGTTTGAAGATTTGGCCGCAAGGAGTGCGTGCAGGGAGTTTTCAGAAGAAGCTCGAAAGCTGTGAAAGCTCAGGAGGGATAGGCCTTCAAGTTATTAAAAGGCAGCGAAGAAGTTGCACGAGCAAGTCGAAGAGAAGCGAGCGGGTTGGCGCCCGAGTCTTGTGGAGAGACCCTTCTTGTTCGAGGGTTGAGCAAGAAGGAACATGAACATAAAGTTTACAGTGTAGGCAAAAGGAAGTTCCAAGCTCAGTTGAATAGGAGCCATCGATCAGGGTTACGAGGGACATTAGTTCTATTCGTGGGTCGGCGCATCGGGAGTTCGTGAGGTAAGACTCCTACTTTGTATAAAAGAAATCGCGAGATCACGAGAGGCGATGTCTCGACAGTCTCATGTATAGTGTGGGCCATAATCGGGTGACGTGGCAGGTGATCTTAGGACATCGGGTCTCGGAAGTTGAAGGGTCACGATATTTTTCTTGCAAGTGGCGAGGATGCGAGGCGGAGGGATCACGAGTTGTCGGCATCTCGATGTTTCGGATCTCAGAGGTTGGGACCCCAAAGGCATAGTGTCACGGGGCGCGAATTCGCCATAGCGCGAAGCTGCGAAAAAGAAAAATTCCCGAGAGCGCGAGAAAAAATCGGGACATCGGATCTCGGGGATCCGAAAGTTTAGTATTCAACTTCTGAACTCGCGAAGTCGCGAGAGCCGAAGAGAACCTGTGGGGTGCAAATTTTCCGATAGGGAGATAGAAGAACCGTCGATTTCTTCGGGCCGAGGGAAGGAAGGTCCTGGTTATTGCGGATGGGTGCCAGGGGGAGACGTCTGCGCCACATATATACCTCCC
>JZKD02S0051734.1:216543-232266 GCA_000966675.3 Picea glauca | reverse complement strand
AAAAATACCTTGAAATTGTTTTAGTCCTTTTACTTATTCATTTACTCTTTTTTACTATGTTTCATTATTTATTCATTTACCAAGGGTTTTAGATCTGACATACACTCGTCCTAAACTGAATCATAATACCGGACGCCTATAGTTTGGGGGAAGTCAACTTCAAAGTAAAGCTTCGGAAACTCAGAAAACAAGGCAATGTAATACAACTATTCATTAAATGCAAGACCAAGGATAACTTGCAATGCATTACCATGAATTTTTTTTTTGTAAACTTCATATCATTCTAACTTTAATTTTTTTCATAAACCCCTGAAAATTTATAGAAATTGTTTAATACTACTTTTACTTATTTATATGTTTCATTATTTATTCCTTTACCAAGGGTTTTACATATGGCATACACTCGCCCCCATATCACTCAAACGACCATCGGAATACAGGACGCCTTTAATTTTGGGGAAGTCAAGCAAAGTTTTTGGAAACTCAGAAACCAAGGCACTGTAATACAACTATTCATAAAATGCTAGGCAAAGTGAATGTAATGAAACTATTCAGATTTTCTACAGAATCCAATAGCCTCCCTTTTCTCAGAGCAACTTTTCTCCAGTACAAATGGCTGCATAGAATCTATTTTCAGTGCTATTAGGTTTCCTCTATAACTAGGGTACAAAGACAGAACAATGGATAACTGCACAGTTACCTAGCATCTCTATCCATCTACTTAATGGGTTTAGGATTAATGTTGGAAGAATTGCAGGGACGGACCATTCAGTGATTCATCGGATTAATTTTGTGGGAAATCAAAAAAAGCTTGCGAGTGTTAAGATAAGAGGAGAAAAGTAAAAAGAAACACAATGAGATTCACAGTTATTTATACACAGGTATTACACAGATATTCGTTTATTCTTTCTATTATTTTTCAAATGATAAACTATGTATGTATAATATTTACCTGTTCAGCAGACCAGGCTAATTCCATCCCATCCTTCCATGTTGAGATCCCTAAGAGACATATCATTATCAAGCCATGAACATAATAGACTAATCTCAAAAAAAAGAAATTATTATTACACTATATTACCCATAGATACGTGTTAATGGAAGAACCTACACCGCCATGCACGCATACCGTCATCAGATCCGAAATAAACCCACTGAGGTGGGCGTGGCTGGCGAACTCATTTGTCCATCAGTTGAAGACCATGTGAATCCTGCTACAATACATTATTCAGAGGGAATTAGTATTTAACGAGGAATCTCGAGGTTGTACTCTGCTCTAAGACCTCTATATGAGAACCAATATATAAAATATGGGATTAATACAAGGTTAACGTACAGAATGAGAATATTGAAATGAGATTTACAATACCTGAGAATTGAAACTTCAAAACATTAAGTCTATTTGTTTAAAAAAAAAAAATCTTCATCTATCTCTCAAACATATTATGGACCATATCCAGATGTTCCACTCTACAGCGACAACCAAAAGGGAGCGGTCCACTGTACAGCGAGCAGAGAATTGTCTTTCAAATAAAACCTATCGGATCGCCTTCCCTTTTATCCGATCCGATTTTCTCCACAATCTAATTGTTGAAGGCGCGATCAAATGTGCTCTTCTCACCTATAACCTTCGCGATATAGCCGTTACACTGGAAATGAAATTCAAATTCAAAATCATCTATTGAAACAAATCCAACGGCCGCTAATATACATGTCATCAAGCTGAAATCATCTTTTAAATTGAAGTGATGGTTAGTATACAACGGTCAATAATAATTTAAATAGTAATCATTTAAATAGTAGCAACAAGGTGTTATGGTCTACCCATCACTATATATATATATTTTGTTATGTGCTCCATTTCCGTTTCTTTTGGGCAATAACATTAAAGGTAGGAGGAGTGGAGGTATTATACATGTGCTAAAATAATGTTTTTCTCTTAAAAATAGATAACTTTGTTAAAAGTAGATAACTTTGTTATTTATGTTATTTAATGAATTAAATAAAAATATAAGTAAATAAGTTAAATTTAAATATACATCAGTATAGGGTCATTTTAACTTGGTTATATTAATTTTTGAGAAATATGAAATTTTTGAATCTAAAACCTCTTAAGGTTTATTATTATTATTATTTAAAAGTGACACATGTAATCACTCTAGTATGAAGTATGAATCTGATTGATTGTATGAGTCCAAGAGTATTAAGATGAGATTATTTTGTCATCTTATCTTGATCTTTGCTCATCCTACAAATTGAATTGGAAGAAGATTGATGAGTCAATGAACTACCCCGGGCTTAGCATTCTGTTGGTTTGTTAGCTCTGCTTGTAAGTTGAGTGTGATGGATAGAACAATGCGTGGCCAAAAGAGGACTTATTAGTCTTCCGAAAGGGGTGCCGGATTAATATTATCTAAGAGAAAGGTGAACTTGAATTTAAGTAAGGAATTACACATCAATCTAATACTAAATTGTAGAAAATTCATGTAAAAGCAATATTTATAAAATTTTATATATATTGTGAAAGAAAAAATATTTTATAAAATAAGTTTATTAATATATTATTATATACTATATCAAACAAATAAATAAATAAAAAAATAATTCTAAATATATCATAAAATAGATCTATTAAAATATTAAACCTATTGCAATGTTATTTTATACAATATATCTATTAAAATGTTACAATACACCTATTTTAATGTTATTTTATGCAATAATACATGTTTGATAATTCTTAAAGTTATTCCAATATATCACAAAATAGATTATTAAATGTGCTAAGACTATTCCTTGTTCCCACCGTGAGGATTGGTTGGGGACGGAGTGTTGCACTTGGGAGCTTGAAACATGTTCTTTATATCTCCATAAAAATATATAAGATATGAATTATGGTAAACAAAATACATATATATTTAAAAGAAAAATATGGTTATATTAAATAATAAAATTATTAATTAATATTTTAAAATATAATTTTATTTCTTTATTTAAATAATTAAATTTTATTAGTAAATATTTATTTTATTTATATATTTTAAAATTTAATTTCTTACATACTAAAATCAAAATAAAAAGTTATGTTCAAGCTGAGATATATATAAGAAAATGTATATGATCTAATTTTATTGATTTTAATGACCATACAAGAGAAAAATTGTAGGAGTGGTATAATCTAAAACAACTAATAGACATTAGACATCCTCTTTTATTATTGGGTTTTGTTATTTTAATGTTAAAATATATATCCTGAATTTATTTAAACAATGATGAAATGCAAAGTGACTCAATGTATTGATTTCAATAATGGTAGTGCAAAATAACACATTGCTTTTATTTCAATAATGATACATATAAAAGGGTGCAGGGGGGTCATCCTTGATATTGGAGGAAAAGTTGAAACAATTTATGCTTGGGGTTTAGTAAATACCACCAACAACCAAGTTGATGCATATGTTCTCTTTCTAGGTTTATGTGTTAATGTAAATTTCAAAATCAAATCTGTGATTGTTATAGGATATTCAAGCACAATCATAAAATTGATGGATTCAAAATCTACCATAGTTGACAAGAAGTTATAATCTATCCTCACTTTCTCTTGAAAGGAGGCTTGTTTCTTTCAAAAGATTTCATTTTGCCAAGTGAACTCACTTGCCAATGAGGCCACCTCATTAAAAATGGAGGTGTTAACGATCATTAAAAGTTCAAGTTAACAAGACACACCATAACCTTATACCCATGTGTTTAATGACACATATCATATCCTTAAAGCACCATATGTCATGCCGCCCGAGTAATTCGAATCAATGGAAGGTGAAGAAATTTTATAAGACAAATGCATCCCCCTTTTGTATGTTGAAATTATGGAAAGGTTATCACTTTAACTACTAGATAGGAATCATCATAATAGAGGGGGGGGTAATAGAATTTTGAAAGGGAGAATGAAGTAATGCAGTTGGAATCCAAGGATATTCATTCATCAATAATCATAGTAACCCTTTGATACTCATTAAACCCCATCTAATTTGTCCCCTAACCATAGTTGCATGGCTCCCAACACACCTTATGGTGCCTAGTCAACCCAACACCCATGCATATTCATAGTGTCCCCCCAAATCCCTTCCACAATCTCTACCCCCACTAACCATCCTATCCCTCCTACCTCTACATATTCCCAACCCTCTTTCCCCCATACCTCCCTTATGTGGTCAATGTGACCCCCCATCCTCCATTTTTTGTACTCTATCCCACCTTATACTATCATATTCCCCCTGAAACCCCTCGCCCCTTCCATTAACATAGGCCAACCGCATTCCATTGTTACAATGACCTCACTAACTCCCTTTCCACAACTATATACACCACCCAACTCCTCTTCTATTTCTTCCATGACCACATCCCCAAAATCCCCATTCCATGTATGCCCCTACCCTCCTTCTAAATCCACAAAAACTATCTTCCACCACTTCTCAACCACTCTTCCATGAATACCACCAACCCCCCTTTTTTCATCTCCCAAACCCCCCTTTCATCACCTTTGCAAATCACTTCCACTACACCCACCTAGGCCCCCCATCCTCTATTTTCTCTCCCTTATACCCCCATAATCCAACACTCCCCAATCCCACTTCTACGAGCCCCCACCCCTCCTTCTACAAAGGCCTACCAATTGATCCAGATTATTTTTGGAACAAAATTAAAGTAGAGAAATTAGAGTGAAATACTCATGAAACTTTCCAGAAATAGAGAAATACAACAATACTTGATTTCTATTAATGAAAGAATTGTAAAGAGACTATAAAAATATAGAGTGCAATACTCGCTAGAATGGTGATAGCTTTATCTCTAAGAAGAGATGTGATGACTACGCTTATTCGAAAGAAGATGATTACAATGAGGCTCTGAAGGAATTTTTCATGTTAAACAAGAATGTGAAAATCCTAGACATCCAAAAACCTAACCCTTGGAGATAAAAATCTAAAATTCATGTGGCCCCATTTGGGTAAGTTAGTACATTAACTTCTCAGGGTTGTAACTTTTGCATACAAACTCCATTTTATGCGTGTGATAGATTGTTGGAAAGGTATTTTCAAGAACTATGCATTACACCATCAAACTTTGACTATGTCTATATTTTGACTATGGAAAGCCAAAATAACATTGTTTAGGCCCCCAAAACGGCCCTAGAAGTACAACAAGATGTGCTAACATGAAAACATACAAAATAAGACAGTTGGATTAGGTGGGAGGCCAACACTATCCACCTGGAAGATGTGTAGATCCATACAACCCCAAAAGTGTAGAACCCATAATTACAAAGAATTACAAAAGAATGTGTTGAAATAAAAACTGGAAAAAGGAGCAAGTTGGAACAGGTAGGTGGCCACAAATATCCACCTAGATCAATCCTCCCCCCTTAGGAAGAAATGGTCTCCATTGCATTGAGTTCCCAAAAAAGAGGGGAAATCATGTTATGAATCTAAATCTTGGTGAGTTGTGTGCCTTTTTGGAGAAGTTGTGCTACTTGGTCTGTGGAACATTGTGAGAAATCGGTTGGTGGTGGGGTTGAATATGCTCCACAAGACTATTTTCTATAGGTTTGATGGGGAAATATGTAGGAACCATTGTAGGTAAATAAAAAATATATTCTTTTTCTTTGACAACCTATTTTTTCTAGATAGAAGGTGTTGAGTCTATAGTGGATATAGCAGTATTCTATGCATCCTTTGAAAATACTTTGAAGATGATGAATTTTGTAGTATGAGAGATTACCTTGCAACACTATTTTGGTGGATTAGAAGTCAGAACTACCTTTGGTATCCGATAGAGCTGATCTCCCATAGTAATAATGACACTACGAGGTGTAGAATCATAGATAGCATGAAGTCTCCACATATATGGTTGGCCCAAAACCACATCACATAAATCAAGAGGGGAAACATCACATAGTACCTTATCCTTGAAGGGATGGATGCCATAGGACAAGCGACATTGTTGGATGACATAGAGATCTCGTCCCTGGTGAAGCTAGCAGATGTTTTATGGATGCGTGTGTGGTTTGGTCAACAACCACAACTGTTTGAAATCCTTAGTAGAGATGAGGCTCTCCTGGCCATTATTATAAAAAATAAAATGTAAAGGGGTCCCCTTCACCCACATGTGTGAATGGAAGAGGCAATCTCCCTATTCAGGATCTACTAGTTCTTTTGGTTGAATTGTTGCGACCATGACAATTGTAGTGGGGTCTGTGATCTAGCCAAGAAGGTGATCTAGTGGAGAAGGTGACCAAACAAGACATAGCCTGGAGTTTGACCAAAAACTTCTCAGGGGCGCAAATCAGAACGGGGGTGCACCATTGGTTTGGGTAACCAAGGAATGGGGATCCAATGTCGGGATGACCTGAGAGTAGACAAGAAGATGTGGATATATGGGTGTGAGCCTTGGGTATCAATGAGAGAACCCTAGTGCAGCCATAGAGGAGGGTGCACTTACTTCATCCCGACAAAGGAAAAAATAGTAAGGGCACAAACCCCAGGTAGGTGCGCCCTCTTTTCTATCTTAGAAACTTGTAGAAAATCAATTTTGTCCCTGAGAGATTGGGTAGATAATGGAGTAAGATATCTCTCAGAGGTGGAAGCATGGAGAGCAGAGTAGCCAAGATGTATCCATGAAGAAAGGCACACTGGTTACCCTGAGAACCTCCAAAAAAGAAAATGCAGCAAACGTGAAATGTAAACTCATAAAACAAAAATCAAATGAGACACATAGCTTTAGGAAAAAGATAGGAATTCTTTATTTGAGTCTCGGTTCACCTTATATACTGAGGGAACCATTTATTTACATGTTCATAATTAAATAACATCAAAAGGTGAAAATTTTTGCGCCTAGGTGGTTGGCTTGTGCTCCCTAGGTGGGCATTCCCCTAGGTGGCCTCCTTGGCCCAATTCCACCTTGTTTAGATCTCGAAGTGTCTTGGCTTCCATTAGAAGGTGAGGGAACTTGCTATTCAATACGTCAGTTGTGATCCATTTTTTTTGAGTTGGAGTGTGGCCTTGGGGGGCTACCAGATATGAAGTGTATGTCTGGTGCCTTGTAGAGCGAGTCTGGGTGTCCAGTAGAGTGTCTTTGGCCAATGGGAGTTGGAAATCTGGAATGTTGTCCACTGGATGAGTAATGGTGACTGGTTCTTCTAAGAGGGGAGCCTCAAATAACTTTACGTGATTGACATTACTAACTTTTTGGATTCCAATTTGTGGTGGCAGATCCAACCTATAAGCATTTTCTCCAATCTTGTCGAGGATGGTATAAGAACCATATCTTATTGGTTGAAGCTTGTGATGGTAGCCTTTAAAACGCTTCTTATCTAATTGAAACCAAACTTGATCCCTTGGTTTAAAGGACATGAAGGTCCTTTGTTTGTCATGGCGTTGCTTTGCATGCTCTTGAGTTGCTTTAAGTGATACTATTACTGCAGTGTGTCTTTGTGCAATTTTTTAGAGAAACTGTTGTGCTGAGAGTTGTTCTTGTTGCTAATGGAAGGTACCTTGAGGAGCCAAAGTGAGTGGGAGCTTGGTTGGATATGCTGGTTGGAAGCCCAAGCAAACCTCAAAAGGTGAAAACCCTATAGAAGAATGTGTTTCCTTGTTGTAGCTATGTTGTAGAATGTGCAAGTAATTGTCCCATTGTTTGTTGTGCCCAAAGTGAGTGCAGAGATCATGAACCAAGACCCTGTTGACAACCTCTATTTGACCATCCGTTTGAGGATGGAATGCAGTAGAAAACTTGAGGTGGCACCCCAATAGTTCCCATATTGTCTTCCAAAATGTGTTGAGGAAGTGAGAATATATGCTTGATATGATAGTGCTTGGGAGGCCAAAATGGGGCCATACATGTCGAAAGTAGAGTTTTGTTGTTTGCGTTGTTGTAGTAGTCTTCCTGCATGGGATAAAAAGTGCCATTTTGTTGAAGTGGCATACCACTACCCATATTGCATCATGTTTCTTTTGGGTTGTTGGAATTCCATTGAGGAAGTCCATTGAGATTGACTCCCAAGGTCAAGAAGGAAGAGGTAGTGTTTGATATAACCCATGCTTTCGGTTGGATGGATTGGATTGTGAGCATAATGCACAAGCTCTGATAAATTTTTCAACTTGAGGCTGCATGGAAGGACAATGTAAATGGAATTGCAGATGTTGGATGCTCTTTTTGGTACCAAGGTGGCCCCCATAGGCTAAATCATGCGCCTCCCTGATGAGAAAGAGGCGGTCCTCTGAGTGTGGATCACATAACAAATTCAACTTATAGAGCCACTCATATTGAATAGTGTAGTCTAGGAAGGGGGTTTGATTGATCATTGTGGGAGTTTTCAATTCCCCCCAAATCTATTGAAAGTCAGGATCAATAGCATATTGATCCTTCCAAGTGTCATAGGTAGCACAATGCACTTCTAGAATTGAAAGAACTAGAGTGGGAGGCCATCTTAGAAAATAACCCATCTTATTAGAAGTGCCTTTATTATATCCGATGACTAAGTGAAATTGTTGAATATAGGAGGCCCATTTAAGGTGCCTCTATTCTTGAATCTTCGATTGAGAGTTGATGAAAATCAAAGGGTGGTGGTCCATATGCAGAATTGTTACTTTACCCAACAAATAATGCCTTCATTGCTTGAGCGCTTGAACCGGACTGTAAAATTCCTTGTCATAGGTGCTATAATTTTTTTTTGCCTCAGATAGGGTTTCAGAGTGGTAAGCAATGGGGTGTCCTCCATGTTTAAGTACAACACCAATAACATATTGTGAGGGATCATACTCAATCTCAAAGGATTGGGAGAGGTCCGAAAGATCTAATACATGGGATGAGCAGAGGGCATCTTTGAGAAGATTGAAGTGACTAGTTTCTTCTTTAGTCCAGATAAAAGTAGAAGAAGTATTTGAGAGTTGGTGCAAAGGACGAGGAAGCTTTGAAAAATAGGGAATGAACTTCCGATAGAAATTGATGCCACCCAGAAAGGTTTTGATCTCCCTAGCTGAAGAAGGTAGTGGTCATTACTTCAATGCTTGGATGTGGGTTGGATCTAGTTGGATACCCTCTAAGATGACCACAAAGCCGAGATAGGGAATTGAAGTCTGACCAAAATATGACTTCTTCTCTTTGACTTGTAACTTGTGTTCTTAGAGGATTTGGAGAAATTGTCGGACATGTTGCATGTGAGTGTCCCATGTCTGGCTAAAGATGAGAATGACATCCAATTAGATGACCACAAATCGAACCAAATCTGCCCTGAAGATGTCATTGATGAGCCTCATGAAAGTGGTTGAGGAATTGGTGAGGACGAAGGGAATAACTTTCCACTCAAAAAGACCAAATTTGGTCTTGAAATATGTTTTCCAAACATCATCTGGGTTCATTCGAACCTGATGGTAGCTGGATGTCAAATCCAATTTAGTAAACAACTTAGCTCCTTGGAGGGTGTCGAGTAACTCCTCAATCCTGGAGAGGGACTAACATTTTTTTACTGTCCCTTTGTTCAAGGCTCGGTAATTAGTGGCAAGGCGCATTTATGAAGTATCTCTTTTGGGGATGACAAATGCAACAGAAGCACAGGGATAAGATGATGGATGGATGTGGCCAGAGTTGATGAGTTTGGTCAATTTTCTTTCCATTTCCTCTTTTTCTGTTGGGGCCAAACGATTAGTAGGGGCATTAGGTAATGCAGATACGGGGATGAAATGAATGGAATGGTCCATGTGTCAGGAGGGGAGGAGTCCCTCAGAAGGTTTAAATACATATGCAAACTATTGGAGGAGGGGATTCATTGTTTCAGGAACAAGGTGAGTGGTGATGGTTGGTGTTATTGGGTGTACCAAATAGAGAGAGACACATTGATTTAAATGTACATGCGGGATTTGTTCTTTCGTTGCAGGGGGTTTGGGTTTTGTTGCGGTTAAGATATAAGTGTGGCCTTCTTTGGTAAGTTTATACTAGCATGATTTATCCATATAGATATCATTCCTTTGGGTTTGGTATGGGATGCCTAGTAGCAAATCCGAACAATCCAAGGGGGAGACATCATAGAGGACAATATCTTTGAATTGGCCTATGGAAAAAGTGACTAGTCAACATAGAGAAAATAAGAGGCGTGGGCCTTCCTTCTAGACCCATCCAAGCTGATAGGGTTGTGTATGGGGAGTAGTAACCATATTAAGGTGGTTGACAAGGTCTCGAGACACCAAATTCTTCTGGCTTCCATTGTCCATAATCATTAAAGCCAAGGAGTTTTTAATTTGGCAGTTATGAGTGAAGAGGCGTTGGGTGGAGGAGTTCAAATATTCATGGGTCATTAGGATCAATGAGGGATCCACTTTTCTGGGATTGTCAAGAGAAACTCCTTCAATATCTTCCACTTGGGGGGGGTGTAATGAGATCAATTAGCAGGTTTTTGTTGGTCTTTATATTTTGGAGGATTCAACAATCTGATGAATTTTGTGAAGTGGTCTTGTGGAATGAGCACCAAGGTGTCCTTGTATTTGTATTGGGTGTAGGATTTTGAGCCTGAGGGGGTGGGAAAAGGGATGAAGGATTGGACATGGATGGTTGAGAGGAAAAGGGGTTGGTGTAGGGCCAGGTGTGAGGAGTACGACCCTTGGATAAAATTTCCTTTCTATATCCAAAATTCTCTAAAATGTTTTGTTTAAAGTTGGATTTTCAAAAAACTCTACTTCTCGACGAAACTGAATTAATAGACCAACAACAAAATTTAAAATGAGTACCTCTTCTGGATCTAGAATATGAAGTAATAGGCACATCCTGGAGAAGAATTCTATGTAGCCTTGTACTCATTATGAAGGGATTTTTTGGAGCTGGTGCCATTTGATCCACAAGGATTGCACATACCCGGTTGGGTAGAAGTAGTTTATCAATGCCTCAGAAAGCGGATCCCAAGTTCTAATGGGTTTGGAAGTAGAGTTTTTTGGAGCATCCCCAATCTCTATCACAAATGTGGTCTTCTCTTTCTCCGTATCCCACTAAGTTTGTGCAAGTCCTTCTAATTGGAAGGCTTCAATTAGGATCTTTCTCTCCTTGGTAAGGCCTGTACATGTATTGAAATGGGTGGAGAGGCAATGGATCCAAGAATCCACAAATTCTCCATTGGTTTGACCAAAAAATTTGGGTAGTTTGGTTCGAGTGTCCAACTAAAAGGGGTCTGGATTGTTTTGTTGTTGCATTCTGAGCAACTCATTGAGGACATAGGCAAGATTTTGGACAGGATTTGAAGTGCTAGAATCTGAGTCTACTTCCAAGGTATCTTTTTGTGGAGGCATTGAGAGTCCAACTGAATATCAAGGAAAACATAGCTTGTAATACTTAAAAATGGGTTAGGCTCTGTTTTGTGAATAGAGTGCGCAAAACCTTGAAGCAACGTAGATGAAGTGGTCTAAAGGGAGAGATCTGTATTGTTTTAGATCTATGTAACTCCTCTATGTTGTAGTGGATATTTGTGTTTCCTTGCGGCTATGAGATCCGTTTATCTTCTTGCATGAATATGTAAACCAAAATGGGTGAAATCTGGATTATTTCATGAAACCCCCCCCAAAAATTAGTCTCAATCTTCAAGATCGAAATCTTTTCCATGGGATCTTGAGGCTATGATACCAATTGATCTAGCCAAGAAGGTGATCTACTGGATAAGGTGAGAAATCAAGCGATATCTTGACATGTTATAACCCTAATTTGCGCCATACATGCTTACCCGACATCAAGCCATCTCAGATTCCTTCTTTTCCAAAACACTACTGAACAAATCTTCTAAAAACTCCATTTTTAAAAGTCCACGCTAGTTGACCCACTACAGCTCGTGTGGATCTATAGTGTCCATGCTAGCTGGCCCACTACAGCCTACATGGAGCTTCAAAAGCACAAAAAAAGGAAAGTTGTCGACGGAACACAAAACTTTGGGTGAGTTAACTAAACCTTCTGACCGTGCACGACCGAGGGTTCGCCCAAATACCTAGCTTCTTATAGCCTATAAAGGAAGGGTTAGGGGTCCTATTTGGAAGTGGGGAAAGATAGTAAATAAAATTTTTGCAATTGCATATTCCCATTGCCCCAACCCTTTATCCATCCTTGTGCAAGAAGAGATACAAAGCAAAGAAGTTGGAGGACATTTGAAGAGGAGCCCAGGATCAAGATTCATGGAGCAGTGGCCAGTCTCGACATTTGTAAGTTGATTCATTCAAAGTTAATAATAAAGAAATTATTTTCCCATCCCACTATATGAGTTCTTCATAGATCATTAAATATATGTTTGAATCTCTAACCCATTATTTTGTAGGTAAAATGCATGTGTAGTTTGTTTCTTGTTTTGTATGGAGGTAAATATTGAGAGGATAGCTACCAAAAAGTGATCAAGCGTGAAGAAGGATCGACATCGAACATCCAGAACAAGGTATGTTGGTCTAACCATGTATTTGATGAAAATGAATGGGGTTTAAGTCTGGGGACGAAAGTAGAAAGTATATTTCTTTAGGTCATATCTACATGCATAAGATAACCCTATTTGCTAGTTCGTAAGGGGATTTCCCTCACAACAGAAATGGTGACCATATTGGGGAGTCTCTAGGGTTCCTGGATTTTTTTTTTTTTGGGTAGTTTTAAATTCTGGTTTTCTTGCCTATTTTTTTAAGTTTCTGCAAAGTCTGAGTTCGCAGAGAGACTGGTTTCCCATACCATCTATCTCTTTTATTTGCTTGACTGTATTTTTTCAATACCCACAGAGCTACACGTGGCCTGTATTAGGTATGCATGCGTGTACCCATGCCCTACTCTCCTACAACCCGCGTGTAAACGCTAGCTGAAGAAGTAGCAGTAGCGCGTAGAGTCCAGAAAATTTTTGAGGCAGTCATCCTCTTCCCTGTTAGAATTAGATATTCTCAGGGTTTTTTTTGAATCCTTTCTAAGTCTTGGTTGTTTGTAGCCTTGTCTTAGATTGGTTTGTTTTACAAATTTTTTCCTTACATTGTTTTCTTTTTCTGTTAAAGAGAGTGTCCAAGCCTTCAAGAGATCCTGGTTCTCAATATTAGTGGTCTCTTCCTGGTTTGGATTTTCTGTTGTTATTTTTTTTCAGATTTTTAGATATACATGCGGCCTGTAGAAGGTCAGCCCACGTGTACATGCCCTCTAGCTCTATAAATCTTGTGTTCACACGTGTGTTGTTGGATTATCAGTAGCATGCTTGTGCATGATAGTTTTTGTTGAGGGTAAGTCAGTCATACTTTCCCTTGATGAGAGTTTACACCTCTCAGGTTTTTGAATCTCTATCTTAGTAGTTAGTAGTTTAGGATTAATCTTAGCCTTGGCTTTCTTTTTCTCATTTAAAAGTTGTCATAATTTTTATTTTTTTTAGGGTTTTTAGACAAGTTTGAGAGTCATTTTTTAAGTTGCTAGTGTGTGATTTCTTGAAGTGATTCTTTGTGACCTGCAATTAGGCCAAAATTGTTTTTCTTGTTTTTTAACTTGTTGGTATTTTTCCTTTTTTCTTTATCAGCATTTAAATAAATAAAAAATATCTTTCATTTTCTTATTTGGTTGAAGAGTGTGATTATGCATTATTAACCATGGAAAAGTATTTTATGTCATAAGTAATTTGCAGTTTACTTAGATCACAAGTAGCTCATAGTCAAGTGAAACTCCTTTTGAGTTTGTTGTCCAAAATCTTAAAAAATTAAAAAAAAAAATTGAAAAGTTGTTGAAATTTTGGATTAAGTGAAATTTTTTGTTTCCATATTTTTATTCATTTTTACTTTTGTCTTTTACACATCATTAGTTTCACTTTCATACCCCTTGACATAAGACAATCCATAAAATTAACATTGAATCTAAAATTTATTAGACTTTTATGTTTGTAGGGTTAACCAACTAGTTCAGGATTAGGGCCTTGGATTATGTTGGAGAGGAAACTCTTCAAGGCCATTAAAATAAAACATTGGAGTCTGAGTTAGGGAGTGTCCAAGTCTAGTATCGTGAAAGTTAACTAGGACCCCCCTCTAACACAGGGGATAAACACGAGGTCACGTGTGGAAAGGTAGCAGAGATGACCCCTCCAAAGCTAGACCAATCATAGTGGAGAACACATATAGAGGGTTTGTCTTGGGATTCCGTCGATTGCATTTGCCACGGGGCTTCATGGGTCTCGAATCCATTTGAGGTCCTCAGTTTTATTCCGGACCACTTGATTTCGATACCCTTGAGAGGTTTCCAGCTCGATACCCTACTCATTGTGGTCTACTCGACTTTCGACTGTACCATCTTGGTGACTGTTCACGTGTTGGCAACCTAGTTTCCTATATATTTTAGGGACATACATAGGTGACTGCAGGGGTATACCGCGGTACCTAGGAAAAACATTGGGCCATTCTTTACAGAGTATACCTAGAGGGTGATTTTGTTTTTGATTTTCACTTGCACCAGTAAGTTTCTCTAGTGTTGGTTGTTGTAACTGTTCTTCCAATTAATTTAGTTTTTTCCTATCTTATCTTATAGGGACATTTTTGGTATGTGTTAATTTTGAATGTTTAGACTACCCTAGAGTGTCTTTGATCTTCTCACACAGTGGAGTATCATGAGCTCTGCCAGTCACGAAGGCTTCTTGGCCTACCACTAGTTACACTTGAGCCACCCCCGCCACCATTAAGGCGAAAGCTAGACCAACAAGGGCATTTTGAAGTGACCGGGTCATAAGAAATTGTGCCCGACAAACATCCGAAAAAATCGACCATTTTGGACCTTGGAGTGAATGCTCTTGGCCTGGTTGAAACCCCAACCACTGATTTCTTGGCACCTTTCATCGTACCAATTCAATTTTGCGAGCACCAGATAGTGTCACACACAACAATTGAAACAAATGTTGTTACTCCTTCTGGGAATTCTTCAATTCCCACTATAGTTGTCACCACAGGAGAGTGTTCACCTCCTAACCCACTGTCACCGGTCTGAGCCACCATGGTCTCGACCACCTCTACATCACACAGTGGTCCAATCCCATATTTGGTAGTGGCCACAACCCCTTTCACACCAAGTACGACAAGCCCTCCGTTCTCATACGGGATGCCTAGTTCAGGTACAAGTCCTATACTTTCCTACTACACTTTACAGACTTCAGGTCTGGGGGAAGGGAGCTCTAGTTCTCCTTTGCAAGGTCACATGGGGGGCACTCATACTCCTTTTAATGCTTTCCCTTATGGAGGAGTTCATATACCTCCTTTTTCCCTTTCACTCAGTGGTTCGCATCAGCAATCCATCGGGAAACCTACACACCATAGTTTATTTGGAGCAGGGAGGCAAGGAGCACCTTCACATAATATGACAGTAGGTTGGACACTATTTTATTTTATTGAAACGTTTGGTAACAACGCCTTCTCATCTACCGCCTTCTCAATTGGGGGAAATCCCAGTTTTGGACAACCTATTCCTATTCAAGGTACTATTCTAGCACCGGGAGAAAACCTAGGAACTTCTTCCAGATCAGGGCCTTGGAATTCTTGGCAGGGATCCATTCCCTCGTCCAAAATGTCGATCTAGGGTAATTCTTTCCACAATCAATGGAGCCCCGAACAAACTACTATGGCTATCCCCACGGGACTGACATGGGGAAACCCTTCCCAAAGTCCTTCAAATGTAATGCATGCCCAAACATCTATGTCCTATTTAAGAAATCAGTCG
>JZKD02S0051734.1:185470-206344 GCA_000966675.3 Picea glauca | reverse complement strand
TCTGTAAGCATTTTTCAGTCATTTGTTATCAATGAAATAAAGTCTTATTTCCGCTGCATCTCTGCGTTTATGTGTATTTCTATATTTCATTGTGTTCCTACATAAATCTGGATCATTGAGGCTGTGAAACAGTCATGTTTTCCATTAATTTCGAGGCTTCTTCCATACAAGGGCAAAGGTGAGTGAGATGACTCCCTTTGAATAACATGCACGGGAACTTGACTCTACTTTTCTTCTTCCCAACGGTATCATGACTAGTTGACGGGAGGTCATCAACATGTTGTTCAGAGGCTAATGACATAGGTTGGTGAGGATTTGTAGACCATGCTTCTATAACCTTGGATAGACCCGGGCATTCCTTAAGAAGATGGATACCCTTACAAAGCCTGGAAGGGTACTTTGGCTTATGGGTTGTTTGGGTGATCTTGACATCATCAACACTCCCAACACGATTAACAGTAACTAGTTGTTTTCCAACATGTTTGACAGTGGTTGGAGGTTTTGAACCTTGCTTATCTTTCTTCTTCTTAATCTTTCTTTTCTTCTTCTTTTTATTCACCGGGTTACTAGCTTCAGAACTTTCTCTCGACGAAGAAGATGAAATGGAAGGCGACGTTGAAAGTGAAGAATGTGAAGAATACCTTACTGGTGAAGATGGTGAAGGATCAACATAAGGTTTATGTTATTGAGGGGAAGTGCTTAGGACCGAAGCACTTACTCCATTCGGGATTACCTGAGTGGAAAACAACCATACCGGTAATCCAATTGTGAGACCTAGAAGGCTCAAAGTAGCGAGGTGAGGAGGACCAATGTTTCCATAAGAGGGAAAAACAAAAGGTTCCCCTAGAGTAGGGGTTCCTTGATTGGTCATTCCAGGAACTAATGCCATGAAATACAAAAATCCAATCTAGATTCCACTAGGGAAAACAAACATCACACGCTAAAAATCTAGTAAGCAAGCAAGCAAAAAAAAACTTCTCACAATGAAGGCACTAGTTAGTGATGAAATCCAACATCGCGGGAACAATGTAAGAAGGGGCTGAGATAGAGCAGGTGGAAAAGTTACGTTGACGACCTACTTAACGAATTTACACCCTGGTGCAAGCTCCCACACATAATCGTGGGTATACCCTCCAAGGAGACCGAGTGAGTTTGGCCAACGTCGATTCCAGGTATCGTGAAGACTTGCCCCTTGATGTAGGAGCATCACCAGCGTATCAAGGGATCCAGCACATCAAGCAGAAAAGACAACTGGACAACGCTTATACCAATTTTGAAATGCTTTGGGAGTTGTTGCACCGTTCTTTGATGAAGTCCGTCATAAAGAAGTGCACTTATATTGTAAAGGGGACCTTGAGCCTTTAAGCTCTCATCCTTAGTAGATAGGAAGGCATTTAATAGATTTAATGCTGTTAGATAGGAATTGATTGTAGATTTGATAGTTGTAGAATTTGAGAGGGAAAACGGAATATAGGCACCCTCCTTTGTACATTGTAATATTATTCATGATTATTATTCATTCAGGAGAAAGAAGAAAAGAGCAGGCAGAGAACTTGTGAAGAACACCCATGTACAGATTTGAGTTAATAGAAGAGAGTCTTTGATTCAGCTTCATGACTGGTGTCATTTCTCTTTGTATGTTGATATTATGCTCATGAATGGTTGTTTTCTGTCATACATTTGCTTTGATATGTTGTGTATGTGGTTTCATAGTTTAGTTGAAGCCTGAGAGAGAAGAGAATGAGTTTCAATTGTTTCTCTGTCTGAGCCAGGAGATTCCTGCATAGAGTGCAGTCGAATTCATCTGCATAGAGTGCGTTGATGAGGCTAGACAGTTAAACCCTTATTCTCATTCACCCAGAAGTTGATTTGGGTTGGGGAAGCCATGCAGGATAGGTGCAGGCTGAACTTGAAGCCTCAGTAGTGAAAATTGAGCAAACGAAGACAGGGACTGCTGCTGCCAAAAGCTCACAGAGTCCGAAAGACTCAACACTTTGAGAGCTGTTGAAGTTGAGCGCGATAAGTGTGTGCAAAGTCTCTGAGGGAGTTAGAGTTGATAAGCTCAGGAGGGATAATTCCTTTGTGACACGGTGGGAACAAACCCAGGAGAGGCTTGAACAGGATGGAGCTTTGGAGCAGAAGAAATCTCCAAGGAGGAGAATTGACGAACAGGATTCGCAGAGGAGAATCGCGAAATCCTGCTGACCGTCAGATCTGGGAGAAGCTGCGAGGGATTTAACCCTTAGGAACAAGGAGAAACAAGAGCCATTGGGGTTCAGACTTCGGAGTTTGTGGATGCAAGAGATTTATACTCATTGAAATCGCGATTGGCGATTTCCTGATTTTATTAGAGCCGTAGATCATAATAGGGACAGGTGGCATTAGATCCCGAGAGGTCAGGATTCAGCATTCGGGATTTCCCAGTGCAAAGGAATTGCTACCAGTGAAATCACGATCCTGCGATTCCTGAAAGGGGTGGAGAGAGAAGGTGACATGGTGAGAAGATAACGCACGTGCCATCGGAGTTCGAGGTTCGGGGATTTGTGGGCAAGTGAATCACGACATCACATATGTCTATTTCACGATAGGGAAATCCCCAACAAATGGAGGCGTTGACTGTTGACCCATCGGGTTTCAGGGTTTGGAGTAGCACGAGAATGTACACTCAGGTTTCACGATAACGCAAAACCTGATTTCCCGACAAAGAAAAGGGGAGATCACCGAAAGGGAGATTTTTGTGGGTATTGAGAACTCCCGTAAAGGAGTTGGAAGAGTTCTTTAACTCTTCAGGCCTGAGACGAAGAAGGTCCTGGTGAGAGTGGACGGTTGCCAGGGGTGACGTCTACCTCAAGTGGTATAAGAGAGGGTATATCTTTTCTTTCAGTAGCAAAGAGGGAAAAGAAGACACCATGCCGCTGAGAAGAGAAAGACAATCACCTGATCGAGAAGACAGGGATGCCCACAGAAGGGGTAGGCCAACAGGAAACCTAAAAATAGAGCGCCAGATGAGAGATCTCCAAGCGAGACTCGAGGAGATGGAAACAAATCAGAGACACGGAGTTGGTGCAGGGGATCTTAGTGATTCCGAGGTTGAAGAAGAAGTTGGACACGAAGAAGGGGTCACAGCAGAAGATGCATCAAATGAACGGTTGATCAAAGCCATCGCCAGGATGAGCTCCAAGACAAAAATGGGAATTCTTGTCTATGAGGGGAATCTGGATGCAGAAGAGCTGTTGGATTGGATCCGAGCTCTTGACACCTACTTTGACTATGAGGATATTGAAGAGGATAAGAAGGTAAGGCATGCTTTTACCAAGTTGAAAGGACATACATCCTTATGGTGGGACGAGCTACAGGTGGATAGGCGTTCCAAAGGAAAACAGAAGATCAAAAGCTGGGATAGGATGATCGCTAAGATGAAAGTGAAATTCATCTCGAGGGATTATCAGATCACACTGTTTAGGAGAATGAAAAACTTGAGACAGAAGTTGATGACGGTGAAGGAGTACACCAAGGAGTTTTATAGACTCAATATCCAAGCAGGTCATCGGGAGTGCGATGATGAAAAGGTGGTGAGATATCTAAATGGTCTAAGGTATGACATTCAGGACGAGTTAAGCATGGTAACCATTAGGATGGTGGAGGATGCTTACCAGATGGCTCTGAAAGCTGAGGAGAAGTTGAACCGTAAGCAAGGTCAGCGAGGGCGAGGAAGGAGTCAGCCCAGAGGCAAGGCAGTTCCCCAAGAAAGAACCCATAAGCCCAAGGAGGAATGGAAGAAACCTCAGGGTAAGATTGAGAGAGGTGGAACCTCACAGAGGCAACAATATGCTGAGCCAAGGAGACAGCATACAGAGCAGGGTGGTGGATATGCTGATGCAAACACTTTTCCTCGTACCAGAGGTAGAGGAAGAGGAAGAGGAGGAATCATCACATGTTTTACATATGGGAAATATGGACACAAAGCCGTTGATTGTCCAGACAGGAAAATGGACAGAGGATAAGCTCACATCACTGAGGCGCAGAGGTGTGATGTTGAAGAGGAAGACACCGGGAGTGGGAAGTCACTAATGGTGCATAAAGTTCTCTTAACACCTGAGAAAGAGGTGGAGGACACAGCTCAGAGAACCAGACTGTTCAGGACCACATGCAAAACCAAAGGCTATAAATGCAAGGTCATAGTGGATAGCGGAAGCACCGACAATCTCATTTCAACCGAGATGGTGGAGAAATTGGAGCTGGAGACAACCAAACACCCGAGTCCATACAAAGTATCATGGCTGTAGAAAGGACATCAGGTGAGTGTCACTAAACAATGTTTAGTTGATTTTAAAATGGGTGAATATAAGGATAAAGTCCTATGTGATGTCATTCCCATGGATGTCTGTCATGTATTGCTGGGTAGACCATGGAAGTACGACTGAAATGTGGTTCATGACGGGAGAATGAACACATACACTTTGCAGAAGGATGGGATGGCACATAAATTGCTTCAGATAAAGGATAAGGAGGTAAAGCCGGAAGTAAGTAACACCATACTTCTCATGAGTGGGAAGGAGCTTCTCACAGATATGGAGAAGAAAGAAGATCCACAATTCTTTGTGGTCAAGAAACCGAGAATTGTCCTGACTAGCACAAAAGTGGATGACTTGCCAGATGAGATTCGAGAACTGCTGGGAGAGTTCGCTGATATCATCGTGGATGAACTACCTCGTTCGTTGCCACCGATGAGGAGTGTGAGTCACAACATAGACCTCATACCTGGAGCAAGTTTTCTGAACAAGGCAACATACAGGTTCACGCCACAGGAAAATGAGGAGGTCAAGAGACAGGTACAGGATCTGCTAGATAAAGGACTGGTCAGAGAGAGCCTGAGTCCATGTGTCGTTCCAACAGTACTAAGTCCGAAGAAGGATGGAGGATGGAGAATGTGCACGGATTCGAGAGCGATCAAAAAAATCACCATCAGGTACAAGTTTCCACTGTCGAGGATGGATGATCTGATGAATTTCCTGAGTGGGGAAAATTATTTTTCGAAAATTGATTTGAAGAGCGGATATCATCAGATTCACATGAGAGAAGGAGATGAATGGAAGATAGCATTCAATACAAACGAAGGTTTGTACAAATGGTTGGTCATGCCGTTTGGCTTGACAAACGCGTCGAACACATTCATGAGACTGATGAATGAAGTCCTGGGGGAATTCATTGGGAAATTCGTTGTTGTATATCTGGACGACATATTGATTTTCAGTAAGACGAAGGCTGAACATTTGAGACGTTTGGCCATTGTGATGAGAAGATTGCAGCAGGAGAAGCTATTGTTCAACATGAAGAAGTGTTCCTTCATGAAAACAGAGCTCATTTCCCATCAAAAGCTAACTAGCTCAAGAACCCCCTTCAAAACCCCTTCTCCATGAGATCTCCTCAACTTTTATAAGTTGAAGAGGATAAGGTGAGGAGGTTAGGATGATCCTACTAAATCATGAAAGCGAGTAAGATCCAAACCATTTGGATGCCACCTCACCATGGAAGTTTCTCCTTCTAGAAGATTCGAGAAAACGCTCATTTTTCCCATGTGTAAGCATTCTCGCACCCTGCCTATAGAGCAACCTGCGAACTGTTCGCACCCTAGCTATGATACAGCCTGCGAGAATCAGACATTCTCACACCCTAATACATAGGTAGCCTGTGAACTTCCTTTTTTATAAGGTTTTTACACAGGAAAATGCAACTTCTTTTCTCAGGAAAAGTTCTTCTCCCTTCTCTCTTCAGGAACTCAGGCCACTGACCCCTCTACAGGAAACATATAGGTTTACATCATTAATGATCATAGGGATGATGAAAATAATGTGTAATAGTTGGCACAAAGATGCGTTCCAATTTCAAATAGACAATAGCAGACCATATCTCTGATCACATCCGAAAATGGAGACGTCGGAAGAGTTTAATTAAGGTGTCATTCCCACCAACATTCCTTCTTGAGTGGTTCCTTAAGTATTTGGTCTGATAGTTATCCAAATACATTGGGAGTATTATCTAAAGACGACACCATCATGAGGGCTCAACAATTTGATATCATCTATTCTTAGTCCAATTTATTATACAACCTCTTTCCAGATGCGCCATGCTCAATACTTGATAAAACTAGATAGAGAGTTGGACCATATGCTGATGGTATTGTTGGTTCAACACAAACAAAGCCCGCTGAGAAATTGATGAAGCAGTTGCAACAGTTATCTATACAACACACAACAACTAGCCAAACTACTACTTTGGCTGCTCCCCCTACCAAAATGTCGGAGGTACACACAGTGCAATCGACTAACCCATAGGCCACCCAACAGCCTGAAGGAAAGAAAAAACAACGAAAGAAGGGTAAGGGGGATAAAAAAACTATCGATAATGCTGGTGGGGACAACACTGAGAAACGAAAGGTGAGGTATCCATGCAACTTATGCATGGAAGACCACCCGACCCATCTATGTCCTCGGCTTGCATAAGCCCAAAAGTTTGTGACACAGCAACAACCTACTGTGTTGACCAATCCATTTCAACATGGGAAAAATCTAACTCAAGCCTCTACAAGCATGGAACAGGGCAGCCAAGAACCCTCTCTGCCTACAAACAACCCTGCATCCGCGAACGTATATATGGTGAGGATTGATGCTTTTATATCGACTATAGCGCATGAATATAGTAAACCAAACACTTCTGAGAAGGGTAAAGAAGTTGAACTACCATCTCTTCCTCTATGGATTGAGAAGACGTTGGGGGAGACAATGACATGCATTCCCAAAGGTGCATTCAAAAAATCTTCTCATAACCCAAACACAAGGGCCACCTAGAACTACTCTGTGGTGGAAGATTTATCACAAACCCCTTGTGCGATGTCCGCTTTGGAGGTCCTCCAAAGTTTCCCTTCCTAGAGGAGAGCCTTGTTAACTGCTTTAGGATCTACCGAGACTTGTAATCCGGGTACAATCATGCTGGATACAACCGACTTAAAACCTCATCTTCTTTACCACTTAGAATTTCAGATAGTAATGGCTTATCCCACAAAAAAATTTTCTCAGAATATTTTCCACATGATGGTTGATGAGGGTGCATTGACATGCATTATGTCGTTAGCATGTTGGAAGGCCGTTGGCCAGCCCATTTTTTCTTTTCCACCTACTCTCCTCACCACTTTTGACGGTCGTTCTTTCCGACCACATGGTATCATTCCTTCCTTCCCCGTCCAGTTAGGAGGGAAGACCATGTGTGTCAAAGTAGAGTAGTTGATGCTCCCCTTGACTATAACCTCTTGTTAGGAAGGATTTGGACTTATGCCATACAAGCTGTGGTTGCTACAATTTTTCGGGTCTTGTTGTTTCCACATGAGGGCTGGATAGTGACCATTGATCAATTGTCTTTCTCCATACCTGACCTTACATTGGGGGCATCCACGATCCCGGTGATTCATAATTATCAACCAGGTGTTGTCAACATAGGGGTTGGTTTGTGCCCATCTTTGATGGGTACCTTTGATTACTTGCCCCCTCAAGGTGGTATCAAGTTTATATCCAATCACCATAAGGTTGACATTTTTCAATTTTCGTCGTTCTGCACGACTTACTTCGATGATCCATGGATAGTTCCTTCACCATCGGCCACGATGGATGGTACAGGGAACCCGTGCATTTCCATGCCCTTGTCCGCAGCTGAAGTAGCGTACTCTTTATTCCAGCAAAATTCATCCCGCACTGATCTAGCTCCTGCACAAGAGTTTGATCCACTTCTAGAGCCTATTTAGGCTCAAGTTTCTCTCACTGACACCGATTTAGTAGAGTTAGTCTTTCCCTCTGATGAATCTATAATTGAAGCAATGACTAGTCCAAACAAACCCTGGGATGATCTTCATCACAGATCATATTTCCTCCCAGAGTTAAGCAGAATTGAGGCCAGAGAATTAACCTTGACTATGACTAGATACAGGCCTTGTCTTATTAATCCCTTAGCTACACACAAGAACTATGCTGAGGGTAATATGGAAACCATTGGTGAAATGATACCTATCAATATCTCCAGAACCCCTGGCATCATAGACAATGTTTTCATCAGAGCATACTGCTCCCTCGAGGAGATGTCAGGCATCGAACCACAAAGAGTCGATCATGACATAACTTTGTTGTTTTTCAAGCTCTCTTTGAGATCTTAAAGAAACATCCAGCGATATTGCATTTATTCTTTTCGATCTCATCTGGATTAACTAAGAAAAGTAGCCTGAACGGGTATTTTTTTCATCCCTTTTCAGACCCTCTAAACATGAAAAGATTGTCGAGTGATCTTGTGGCCTTTCACACTCGTTCAACTGAAATTTGAAGTCACATATATCCGACATTAGTTTACCCCTTTTTCGATCCAGACGGTCGACTGTATGAACATAGGTATACTCTATGGAAATTCAGTTCTATAGAAGAGTACTCTCAGGTATAATTTTATCTCTTTTTCGTGCCTAAGGGACTAAACTTACGAAGAAGGAACTCCCACGGAGTCCATAGTTAAGCTCTTTTCAGACTCCCTAAAATTGAAAAGATCATCGAGTGACCTTATTCTTTCACACTCGTTAAACTAGTCCTGAAGAACATTCCTGACAGAGTCCATAGTTAAGCTTTTTTCAGACTCCTTAAAAATGAAAAAATGGCTGAGTGATATTGTCCTTATCATACTCGTTAAAATGGTTTTGAGTAGATGTCTTGTCAGTGCTAGTTTACCCCTTTTTTAAACCGACTAGACTATCTTCGAAAAAGGTGCCCCAATGGAGTCTCCTTTTATGTTTTTTCAGACTCACTAAATATGAAAAATCATCGATATTACCTTCTCTGGGCTCGTTAATATTACATCAAAGGACGTTACCATTGTGTGTTTTGTTAATCGCGTTTTCATATCTTATACACTAGCCTTGTAACAATTTGCTTCTGTGTTTTAACACCCTTGGCCCCCGGAGGATTTTTCCCGAGTATCATTATTTTGAACATCAGTCTTGTCCTTGTGCCTTGAACTTGTATGTTTGCAACACTCGTTCCTCCATTGTAACGTAACATTCCTTTATTCTTTTTTCCAAAATTATTGAAAAAGAAAAAAAAAATCAAATATACCCCAAAAAGAGGAAGGAAAAAATATTTTCTTTATTGGCAGCATAATGAGTTGCCCTTGGATAAAGCACATCTGTTCGTTTGTTCATCAAACTATGGGATGTAGTAAAAACTTAGGAAGTTGTTCTCTCTACATAGAGTTGTTTCCTCCTCCATTTGGTTATCCTTCCAAACATATGGAGAGTTTGAGTTGCCTCCTTCTTCGTAGACTTATGCTTAATGCCATGCTACCTAAGTCTCATCATTTGTCGTGTTGTTGTCCAAGGAAAGTTTCTACCAATCCTGAGTCGGCCCCTCTGCAATTTTTCTTTTTCCCTCATACCTAGCCATCCTGAATGTCCAATCAAGTCCTTGTTCGAAATCAATGAAGCCTTCAGTATGATCATCAAGAATATCTAGTCCATGATCGACGAGTCATCAAAGACCTTTGGGTAGTGAATTCGTACACTCATATTACACTCCTACCTTGAGTTTTGAATATTTTGAAGTTGTTGCTCGAGCTCTGAAGATCTCATCTCCAGCCATCAGGCCATATCAGCTTCTAGAAGATAGATACTCTATATGTATATCTTTTTGATTTCGAGATGTAGCTCCACTATGTATTGTTTGTGGCTACACTTTATATAGTTATTTGACATGGATCTACAGTGTATTTGATTTCTAACCATGATTCTATTTTATCTCGAGCATGGGTATGCCCGCCTCGGTGAGATATTTGTTATTTTGCAGATGGAGCCTCCCAGTTCCTGGTCCCTGGGCTCACTTGTTTGGCACATCAGTAAAGTTTGGTAATGTATTTCGTCCATCAGATGCTCTTCTGACCTCACACATTAGGGAGCATTTGTTATAACCCTAATTTGCACCATACATGCTTACCTGGCATCAGGCCATCTCAGATTTTTTCTTTTCCAAAACACTACTAAACAACTCTTCTAAAAACTCCATTTTTAAAAGTCAACGCTAGCTAACCCACTACATCCCGCGTGGATCTACAGTGTCCATGCTAGCTGTCCCACTATAACTCGCATGGACCTTTACACGCACGAACAAAGGAAAGTTGTCGACGAAACACACAGCTTTGGCTGAGTTAACTGAACCTTTCGGCCATGCATGACCGAGGGTTCACCCAAATACCTAGCTTCTTCTAGCCTATAAAAGAAGGGTTAGGGGTCCTATTTGGAAGAGGGGAAAGATAGTAAAGAAACTCTGCCCAATTGCGTATTCCCATTATCCCAACCGTTAAGCCATCCTTGTGCAAGAAGAGATACAATGCAAAGAAGTTGGAGGACATTTGAAGAGGAGCCCAAGATCAGGATTCGTGGAGTAGTGGCCAGTCTCGACATTTGTAAGTTGATTCATTCAAAGTTAATAATAAATAAATTATTTTCTTGTCCCACTATATGAGTTCTTCATAGATCAGTAAATATATGTTTGAATCTCTAACCCATTAGTCTGTAGGTAAAATGCATGTGTAGTTTGTTGCTTGTTTTGTACACAAGTCAATATTGAGAGGATAGCTACCAACAAGTGATCAAGCATGAAGAAGGATCGACATCGAACATCCAGAACAAGGTATGTTGGTCTAATCATGTATTTGCTGAAAAGGAATGGGATTTAAGTCTAGGGACAAAATTAGAGAGTAGATTTCTTTCGGTCATATCTGCATGCATAAGATAACCTTATTTTATATTTCATAAGGGGATTTACCTCACAACACGACCTTTGACCAAAAACTCCTTAGGGGCACAAATTGGAGCATGGACACACCATTGGTTTGGGTAACCAAGCAATGGGGACCCAATGCTGGGATGACCTAAGAGTAGCCAATAAGATGTGGTTATCTCATTGTCATCCCCGGGGATCAATGGGAGAATCTCAGTGCAACCATAGAGGAGGGTGCACTTACTTCATCCCAGCAAAGGAGAAAACAACAAGGGTGCAAAGCCTAGGCTGGTGTGCCCTCCTTTCTATCTCAAAAACTTGTAGAAAATCGGTTTTCTCCCTGAGAGATTAGGTAGCTAATGAAGTAAGCTCTCTCTCTCAGAGGTGGAAGCATGGAAAATGGAGCAACAAAGATGCAACCATGAATAAAGGCGCATTGGTTACCCTAAGAACCCCCAAAAATGAAAATGCAGCAAACGTGAAATGTAAACTCAGAAAAAAAAAAAATCAAATGAGACACATAGCTTTAGGAAAATTATAGGAATTCTTTATTTGGGTCTTGTTTCACCTTATGTACTAATGGAACCATTTATTTACATGTGAATAATTAAATAACATCAAAAGGTGAGAAGTGTTGCGCCTAGGTGGTTGACTTGTGTGCCCTAGGTGGGCGTTCCCCTAGGTGGCCTCCTTGGCCCAGTCTACATCAATTATCAATCGGTATTCAATTTTTTATGGATAGGATTTTGAATCAGGGTTCGGATTTGTGTCTTTGACCTCATCCACGAATGACTGTTTCGAGCGACATTCATCGTTTTTGTGCCATAGGATTTTGTGGAAGCCACACCACTTCCCAGTGTCATTCTTAGTCTTCCCTTTACCCTTTTTGTGTTTTGTCTTAGACAGTTTCTCTAAGGGATGTTGGTTAGGGTATCTTTACTATTCTTTGGTTTGTGCATATTTGCAAAATCGAATTCCCATTTGTTCTAGTGCCTAAATGTCTACTTCGTTTTGAGAACATATCGATATGAAGCTCCCAATGATGAGATGTTTAGGAAATCCATTTAATTTTGGATTTAACTATGCAGAGCCCCACATTATTTCAGAACCATATGATGAGCAAGGTATGAAAAGTATTTTTTAACTCCATCATTGTTTGGATCTTCTTTTTCCGCAGTGTGGTCTATCTCATATGCTAGTCTTCATAGTTATCAACATGATAGTACTATTCTTTGACCACATCCAAAAAACATTCCCAAGTGGGCTTGGACCCATAGATTTTAGATTCTTGTATGGAACCTTGATTCAAGTAAGTTTCCCACCAATGTTTGACATGGGGGATATTCTTGAGGAGTGCGAAGGTGATCTTTTTCCTCTCAGAAAATTTTTGAACAGATAAATAACCTTCTAATAGATTCAACCACTTTTATAGGGAATTTGCATCTATCTGACCTTCAATTATGGGAATATCAAAATTAACTTGTACCATGAAGGGAGAGGTTCCTCCAAAATGACCACTTGATGTAGACATGTCTATCTCTATCGGCAGGAATTGAAGAATGTGTGAACGATTCTCCATCATTTCATCCCTCTGTCGCGCATGAGATTTCTAAAGAAACAAGTGAATAGAATATTATGCTCCATCATATTCTTTGTATATATCCATCAATGGTTTCTTGGGTGTGTGAGAGTGATTGTCCTCAAGAGAGAAAAAATTGATACCCGACTGGCTATACTCGGACCTTGTCGAGGACATGCACTGAAAAAATGATCAAGAGAAGCCCGCTTCGATACCACTGATCTGGATTATGTTCGGAATGAAATGAAAGTAAAGAAGTTACAATGAAATACTCATGAAACTTTCTAGAAATAGAAAAATACAACAATACTTTATTTCTATTAACGAAAGAATTGTAAAGAGACTGTAAAAATATAGAGTGCAAGACTTGATAGAATGGTGGTAGCTTTATCGCTCAGAAGAGATCTACAGATACAATCATTCACAAGAAGATGATTGCAATGAGGCTCTGAAGGCCTTTTTATGTTAAACATGAATTCCAAAACCATAGACATCCAAGAACCTAACCCTCGGACATGAAACACCAAAATTCATGTGGCCCCCGTTTGGGTAAGTTAGTACATTAACTTCCTTGGGTCCTAATGTTTTCATATGATATCCATTTTAGGTGCGTGACATCTCGTTGGAAATGTCTTTTTGAGAACTATGCATTACACTATCAAAATTTGAATTCATCTATAATTTGATTATGGCGAGCCAAAATAATATTGTTTAGGCCCCCAAAATGGCCCTGAAAGTACAACAAGATGTGTTGACATGAAAATATACAAATTAAGCCAGTTGGATTAGGTCGGAGGCCACTGGTATCCACCTGGAAGATGTGTAGGGCTCACAGAAACCCTATAAGTGTAGAAACCACAAGTACAAATAAGTACATAAGAACGTGTTGAACTAAAAATTGGCAAAAGGAGCTAGTTAGAATAGGTGTGTGGCCACCAATATCCACCTGGATGACCAACCCTCACTTTCACACATCCTAAACCTATTTTGTTACCTTGTCCAAATAACAATTTTAAAGTAGTTTCCTCCCTTCTATCAACCCACATACACCCATCCCCCCTTTTTTTATAGCCTTAATTTCCACCCTACATTGTGAGAAGGGACAGAACAAAATATGTAAGCCAAACATATCCTTCAACTCAAGATTTGGATATTTTTTTAAGGGTGTCATTGGTCATCTATGGGAGAACCAACGACATGTCACTTGTCATCAGTTCAAAACAAGATACATCACCTATAATATTCTAGATTCACAAAGTTTTGAATATATGAGAGAGGGATGAGTTGTTTCTTCTTGGAATGAGCCTTGGAGCTCACTTCATTCGAGTCTCCATTGGTCTCTAGAAGATATAGAATCTTTATTAAGACTCTTCAAAGAATCTATAAAAAGGAATGTTATTCTTGAGCATAGGAGGGAAGAATCATTTATAGAGATATTCTTCCAAAATTTAGAGGCGCTTGTCAATATACATTAGTTGCAATCAAGATTCCTATCTTGGTTGAAGAGATAAGGAGGAGCAAGGGGAAAGGAGGAATGCATATACACCTTGAGGTAATTGTATTAACTTTTTCATTTCAAGCAATAGATTATTTGTTTTCCCTATGAATATTTGTATTCCATTTATATATGTTTAGATTTGGTTTATTTCATCATAGATCAGGTTATATCCAAGATAGATATAATATTCTAACACTAGGAAGATAAGTAGAATGGTATTGTTTTGTATGTTGTGTGTAGGAAGTAATTTATAGGAACTAGAGATGGAACTTAAGGACTACAACAACCAAGACATATGAAGGTCAACCTTTAGAATAGGCTATTCCATTCTTCCATTTCCTTGTGTAATTGTGAATCTGATTGATTATTTCTAAGGAAAGCCATAGAAGTCTATCCCACTATCTCTATAGGATCATTTTGAGGTCACAACAACTCCCTTTAATTTTTCTTTTACAACGAAAAGGAAAGGGTACCCTAATACAATACGATCTAGGAATGATCATAGAGGTCTAGGAGGATTTGGACACTCATAGAGGTCTAGAAGGATTTATAAATTCTCAAAATTAAACCATCACAAATTATCTCTAAAATTCCATCAATGTGTATAGCTCAATGATATCTTTCCAACGGTGCAAAAATCGCCTCAAATAGAGTTCGTATGAAAAAATTATAATGGTTAAAGTTTAATTAAACTAGGTAAAAATTCAAAGTCAACAGGGTCAAAGGTGACATGTGGCACAACCATACGCTAATGATATAGTAGAATCACAATGCACCATGTGGCACACCACATGTCCGACTAGGCAGGTGACCTGGAAATCCATGTTGTACAGTTGGCGCCAATAGGAATATGAAACATGGAAATGATAAGCCAAAGAGAGGCTACAACGTGGCAACCTCCCATTGGCCATTATGATTAGGTTATGAAAATTTTTACGGGAGTTTAGAGGATCAAGCCCGTGACCTCCCAAGACCTTACCAAAGATATTTACCATTGCACCATAGCATTATCTCTTAACCATATATGTGGGAATATGTATTTAACCTTGGTATAAGGTTTAGTATGTAGAAAAAAAGGGCCAAGGGCCTAAGCCCTTAACCCCGATTATATGAATTGTAATGTGACCATAATGCTCACGCGAAGGGGATTTTAAAAATTTCTGTTAAAACGATATAACAGACATACCACATATATCCATATGTTATAACAACATGACAACAAAGGAGGAAATCATGGAGGATGGAACATGTGACCTCCCCAAAATAGTTTCATTCCTTAACAATTACGCCAAAGTCACCTATTGTTAAGGAATGGCCACAACCTTATATTTGATGTTGACCAGTAGTTACAAGTGGATGTTAAGGGGTTGTTCTCTATTTAATGGTATGCAGACTAAGGCAAAGGACACACATACAAACTCATGATTATGCGTAATGCAGTCTTGAAGTTCATGCCCAAGGGTAATTAGACCTCGAGGTTGCATCATAATTCATGTCACAAGGTTCCCACACATAATTTTATGAACTTTATACTCTTTTTTATCGAAATTTTTCAAGGAATTCGATGGGATACTCTATTTCTGAGTTTGAAAAATGTAGAAAAAGGTCATTGTAAAACAAAATAATTTGAGAATTAATAAACAAGTCTCTATTGAAAGTGGACCCAGAGACGTAGCCCAAATTGGGTGAACTCTGTTATTAAACTTGTGTATGTGATTTCAATATTGTTGTTCTATTTTCGCTCAGTTATTTTCAAGTTGTTTATCATTAAAGTGTATTTGGATATATAAGTATTTCACATGTAAATTGCAAAAAATCAAGCGATCATTTTTATTTCGAATATCAAGTAGATGCTATTATATTTTAAAGAATAATAAGAATCTAAGGATTTTTCGTGTCAAGTTAATATCAAAGCTAGTTTGACAAGTGTTTGCGAGTAAATTCTTATAAGTTACAAATCCAAGCGAGGAGAAGGAAAAAATGCAAGTTACAATCCAGATATTGGTTCAAGAATTTTTACTCGTCGAAGAAAAATTACTTTGCCAAGAAAATTGGGTCCTTACAACTCTAAAGATGATTTATTTGAGGATTTTAATTTAATGAAATCCATGGTGGACGAAATTTACTAGGGTCGCAAAAAGGCCAAGGAGGAAGGTACATTAGAGAAAGTTGAACCAGTCAAATAGGAAGGAGGAGGTAATGAAGGTGGTCCTTCAGAACCCTCCTCACCATCATCCTCATCATCATATTCTTTTGAGGGAATTAAAAATTCTTCAAATAAAAAGAATCCCTCTAAGAAGTCTGATCATAATATTCCTTTATTAAAATTGGATATCAAATTTGAATTGTTGACCTATGATGGAGAACTGAATACTGAGAAATTGGACAACTAGATCAAGAAAATAGAGGTATATTGTAAGGTTCAAAATACCATGGATGATGCTTCAAAGATGAAATTAACTACTCTCGACTAAGTGGCACAACCTTAATATGGTAGGAGAGTAATATGAAAGTTGATCATGTTCCAAAGGGTGAAGTAATATCCTCTTGGGATAAATTTACTAAGCCTATAAGAAAAACATTATTTCCATTGTCTTATACTCAAACGATAATTATAGAATGGAAGCATCTAAGGGAAGGTAAAGGCCAGAATATTCAAGCATATACAAAGGAATTCAAAAAGAAGGAACTATCCTTAGGAATTCCATTGTATACCCATGAAACTCTTCTAAAGCATATTGGTGACATGCACTCATATATGCGTTACACTATTTTAATGTTTAACCCTACTAAAATTGATAGAGTGTCAGTAAAAGATACACATTTGGAGGCTAGAAAGGGTAAGCATGCAATGGAAGATAAGAATCCATATAAGTTCAAAGAGGACTCATAAGGAATATGGAAGAGTAAGAAGTCAACTACAATAAAGTAGAATGAAGGAAGACCTACATGTCACCACTGTAAGAAAAAGGGACATGAGGAATCCCAGTGTTAGAAGTTTCATCCAGAATTACAACCTAAGAATTTCTAGGATAAAGGGAAGCAACATACTTTTTCATCGGCTCGACATGATATAGGATCAGATTCTAGGTATGAATCTAATATCATGAAAATAGGAATAAAAGGTATGTCTACTATCAATTCTAATTCTTCAGTTCAATTGGCCAAATTGGAAAGTGATATTGATCAAAAGAAAAGATGTGATCTTTTCCATGTCGGGGTCATACAAAAGTAGATACTTTATTTTACAGACAATCTCAAATTAACTTAATATATAAAGAAATTTTTAAGAAGTTGGGTTTGAATATGACACCTCATAAAAATCCATATCCATTAGGTTAGGTGTGTGAAGATGCTAAGTTGCAGGAGTAGAAACAATGTAAGATCATATTTGCAATTACAACTAATTTCTTTGACGAGATTGAGTTAGATGTTGTGCCTCTTAGAATTTTCATAATTGTCTTGGGTAGTCCATATATATTTCATAGGAAATATATATTCTGCCATAAAGACAATAAATATCATATTTTCAAGGATGGGGTTAAATATATTGTTAGAGATCATCATATCAAAATCAATATTTCTTTAGTGAGCACAGGGAAAATGGAGAGACACGTAAGCACAAGAAAAAAAAATTCTCTCATGATGGTTAAAAAGAAAGAAGAATATATAATAGATGCTTTATTAGGAAAAGAGGCACAACTCAATTTTTGTGGTAGTTGACACTCTGATGAAGAGTGCACATTTTATCCCTGTGAATATGATGTATTAGGTGTCAGACATAGCTATAGTTTTTATTATAGATATTGTGATATTGTATGGAATGCCTAAGAGGATCATATTTCATCGAGGATTGGTGTTTATAGGACGATTTTGGACTAGTTTCCAAGAGGCCTTGGAAACCCAACTTAACTTTAGTACAATGTATAACCCAGAGACAAATGGGAAGATAGAAAGAATGAACCAAATCTTGGAAGATATGTTGTGTATGTACATGATGGACCAACAAAAGCATTGGAAAGAGTTCTTTCCATTGGTATAGTTTGCATACAACAACAACAACTATCAAAGAACCTTAAATATGGCACCTTTCGATTTTATTTACGATGGATTGTGTCAGATGCCTTTGATATGGGATCGACTTCGGGATAGGGTCTTGATAGGACAAGAAGCAATCCAGTAAATGGAAGAAAAAATGAAAACAATAAGACATAGGATTAAATAAGCACAATACCAGTAAAAGAGTTATGTCGATGTGCATCGTGTTGACCATAGTTATGAAGTTGGTGATCGAGTTTTCTTGTGGGTGAAACTGCACAAGAGTTCAATCAAGTTTGGAAAGGGTGATAAATTCTCTCCTAGGTTTGTGGGACCTTTAAAAATTGTGTAAAGAAAGGGCCTATGGCCTATCGACTAGCCTTTCCTAATTATTTTAGGCCTGTGCATGATGTTTTTCATGTATCTTTTTTTAGACATTATGTTAGTGATCCTATACATGTGATTCACATGAGTTCCTTGCAAGTGTCAGATGAGGGTGCACTTACAACGGAGCCAATCAAAATTTTGGGCAATCACATTCGACAACTACAACTTTGAATATTCGATCAGGTGAAGGTCTAGTGGGACAATTATAGTCCACACTCGGGTATCTAGGAGGGCACATATGATATGCACAAACAATTTCCATTTTGTTTTATACTTAGACATTTAGATCTTGTCAGATACTTTATTTACTGCACATATACTGTGAAACTTCAGGACAAAGTTTAAAATAAGAGGGGGTGTATGTAACATCCTACTCTTGTGTGCACATAATTTGACTTATCCTTTGAGGACACTTGCATGCAAGTGATTCGGTTTTAGTATATGGATGTGATTTCTCTTATGGATTCTTATGATGATGTTTATGATTATGATGTTATGTTATTTGATATCTATGTATTGAAAGATGTTATTGACGAGTTTCCCCTAAGTGTACATGACACTTTATAGGCTGAGGATGCCGATGGCATCAATGGACATCCTTGGACTCTGGATCAAGTCAAGGAGTGGAATGTATATGGTTTGGGTATTTTTGTTTATGCATATGTGACATATGATCGGGTATAGTATTATTTTGTTATGGATCGATGAAAATGTTTTGTTGATGGATGCAGGTTGATGATTTCTTTCTAATCAGACTCACATAAAGAGAAAATTTTCCATGCACAACAACTAGATATGAGGGAGAGGTGTGGCAACAACCTTTCCACAACCAACTATCACTCTCGCCATGGCTCAAATTATATATTAACGATTACCTAGTTCGAGAGATCCACGATGCCATGAGAGAATACTAAGACAGTCACTCATGGATATTCTAAGGGGTGCGCAATAAGGAAGGGTCCTTATTCCTTAGAGTCCCTTAGTCTCTCACAAGGATGTTTGATGGAGTATTTACTCCAAGGGTTGGAAAAATACCAAACCCAGTCAAAGGGGAGTGGTACTATTGGAGCACGTACTATGTTTTGAAGGGCACGTCGCATAGATAAAACTTAAATAAAGGCAAGTGGCACCCTTGAAGCATGGAGTGCATCTTGAAGGGAATTCCATAATTTTTAATAAAGGTGAGTTAATGAACGTAGGTGCCTAGAAAACATTGATTTTTTTTTACATTGTCAAACTGAAAATAATTATTAAATGGGTAATTTTTATTAATTATAAAATCTCCTTAAAAATTCTGAGCCTAGTTTAAAAATTTGATCCTGGGTCTAAAGTGGGTAAGAAGACAAAAATTAAATTTATAATAAATGGTGGGGGATGAAGAAAAGTCAAGTTAGGAATTGAAAGAGTAAAAAATATTTATATCTAAATATTTAATTATTTAAATATGTGTAAAATATTACCAAATTGGAAACTAAGATAAGAAAGGAAATAAATGTAAAAAATAATATGGAAGCATATAAAGATATATAGTTTAGTCTAGTTAAAGATCTTTCCTTAATTAAACACAACTAAGTTTTAGAAAGGTGTCAGTCATTAAAAGGGGAAATAGAGGCAATAAAGGGACAACTAGGAGTAATTTTAGGAGCGCTTTTAGGATGGGTGAGGAAAATTGACATTTAATTAAATTAAATGGTGAATTTATTAGTGAAACTAAGGGAACAAGTGACAATTGTATGGGGGAAATAATTCCAAATTAAATTATTAAATAAAAGATGAATAAAATGTTCATGGAAAGTTTTCACTAAGAAAAATTCTATAAAGGAAATGGTTGAGATGAGGATTGGGGGATGACTTGTATGAGTAAATTTATGCTACTGGAATTTCTTTGACTAATTCTTCTTGTGAGAGTTGGAATACCCAACTCGAGAAAGAGAGTGTTAGCTCAATCTTGCGAGGCGAGATGGGAGCTAGAATTTTCTGGTTGTGTTTTTGCATGACACCTTTGCAACTCGGGGGGATAAGGGGGAAGAAGAGTATCCCTAGCATTGGATGTGTTGAAATAATGTAACTGCGAAGAGCATTCTTATTATTTTGTTATTGGATTAAATCTCCATTGTGGATTAATCATGTCATTATTATTATTTGTATTATTAGATTAATCCCCATTGAGGATTAATCAAGTTGGTAATTGTATAAGGACCAAATCCCCTTTTGCGGATTGGTCATCGGACAATTATAATGTGCAGAATAAGAAGTCGGCCCCAACAGTTATAATGAAAGGGCCAGATTTAATTATTGGTGGATTTACCCACAAGGTGTGAGAGGTCGGCCCTGCCAGATGGTGACTCTTCACAGGTGCCAGATTGATATAAATAAGAGGTTAGCGCCTCACTTCTAACACACACTTCACTTGCTCATTTTCTTATGAGGAAAGTTGCATTTTCAAGTTGGAGAGAAAGGTGGCACATCTCTTGGAGGAGGATTTTCTGTATTGGTTGAGTTATCTCTTGAACATTTGATAAGCTATTTATGATAAGGAAGTTTTTGCTGGGTTTTCTTCCCCTAGAGGGTTT
>JZKD02S0051734.1:163177-176677 GCA_000966675.3 Picea glauca | reverse complement strand
CCCTCCCCACCTCTCTCTCTCTCCACTCATACCTCTCACTACTTGTCCCCATCCCTCCCCCCTGTTGATATTATGGTAGCTGCGGGAGGTATTTACGTCCATGTGTAAACCTAACAAGAATAGATTATTCTTGGAAGCAAGAAGAAACCCTAAATAACCCTAGAAGACTAGTGCGATGAAGAGAATGATTTATATTAATTTATTAGTCTCCAAGAGAAGAAGTCGACCCAGCTAAGTGATTTGGAGGACTATAAATAAAGGGATCTTGAGATCATTTGTATACACACCTCAAAACTATAGTGGTGCACAAGTTTAGAGAAGATTTATAGTTCCATCTACTACAACTAGCAGATTTCAGTTTTGGCTAGGATTCTCTCTTGGTTATTGATGTCGAAGCAGGATCCCTCCACAACCCGCAGGTCAGAAGGTCCATGTCAACACAAGATCTTTATTTTCACACTGGCCCAAAGAACTCTAAATGGCTCTTCTATCTCCCTATCGGGAAATCTGCACCCACAACAACTCTCACGGGATCCCCTCTTTACACTTGGGAGATCAGACTTCGCAACTTCATGAATCCAATTGTCAAGCGTTGGTCTCTCGAATCCCTGAAACCCGAAACAGTCAACACTGACCTTTTCCCTTTTCCTTTCGGGATTTTCCCTATCACTATTTCGGCGATCGTGATGTCGAACAAATCATCTCACCGACTCCCGAATCCTGATTTGTCGAAACTCCAATATACTCGCGAGCTTTAACTTTTCAATGCCACTTCCCTTATGTTAGGATTTCGGACTTCATGGTATTGCGAATCCTAATGAAATGAGTTTGGGACTTCACCCCACAAAACTCTGAAATGGCATGCCACCTGTCCACCTCATTGACTCCCCCCATGGCCCACACAAATCCTCTTGGCTTTCGGGATATCGTGTTTCTTGATTTCGTGATTCTCGTTACCAAGATTACAGGACTTCCACCCACGAAACCTAGAAATAGGGATTCTCTTGCGAATCTAACGACCCTTGTGGCTTGGATCTTCTGTCCTATTCCTCTTAAGCTTAGAACCTTTTGAATTACTCGTGGTAACTCACTTGCTCTTCCGTGAGATCTTATGGCTCACGGGATTTCGTGAATCCTACTCAAATAATTCCGACCGTCCATTCCTCCTTGGCAATTTTTCTGAATAACTAAGTGTTGCTCCACAAACGTGTCCACCTGCGGTGCAAAATTATGACGCCTTCCTAATTCTTCTAGGTACAACTTTTGTTCAACGCTTTCAGTGGTTATAAGGCTTTATCCTTCCCGAGCTTCCTTATAACTCTGAATCTTAGAGAAACTCTTGCGTGCACTTCTTGCGGAAACCTTCAAACACTTCCAAGTGTTGAATCCTTTTGACCCTGCGCACACCTGCAGGAGCAGTCTCTCAATGTTTTACTCAGGTTCCCAACCCTGAGACTCCACTCAACCTGCACAGTCCTTGCATGGCTCTTGTGCCCAACTACACTTTTGAATGAATGAGAACAAAAGCTACCCTATCTGAACCCTTTGTCAACGCACTCCTTACAGACAATTCGACTGCACTCCTTGCAAGAACCCTTGTTTAGATAGAGAAACATATGAAACTCATTCCTACTTCCTTTCAGACTTCAAACTCAAACATGAAATCATATACACAACATATAAAGGAAATGTATAATAGGAAGCAAACATTCATGAGCATATCATTCAACATCAATACACAGAGAACAAGCACAAATCCATGAATTTGAATCAACCTCTTTCTATTAATCCAAATATGTGTACATGGGTGTTCTTACACAGCTCTCTGCATGCTCTTTCTCTTCCCAACAATGTTGCTTCTTCTCTATGCTCTTCATACACAAATGGTCATAATAAAGTTACAATACACAATGAGGGTGTCTATATCTCGTTTCCCTCTTGCCCTCTAAAACTGTCTAATCTAGAATTGAATTCTATCTACTTGCATTAACTACCATAAATGCCTTCTACCTACTAAGGATGAGAGCGAATTGCTCAAGGTCCATTTACATTTTACAAGTGCGCTTCTTCTTAATGACTTCATTTAAGATCGCGCAATAACTTCAAGTTGATTTCAAAATTTGTGTTGGGCACTTTTCCAGCTGTTCGATTGTCTCCGTGCTGGCTCGCTTGATGTTGGTGATGCTCCTGCATCATACTTCCTGGCTTGAAAATTTTCATGGGCTCCTATCCATGAGCTCGTGCACGGTCTGTCCATGCTTCTGGATCTCTGCTTCGTTCTCCTAGCTGGCATCTTCAACTGGATGGTTCTTCCATTTGACAAGATACTCAAAATATTGCTTTCACCTGGTCCTCTTGCTCACTCTTTTGTCCAGTATGTGCTCCATCTGCGGATTTTCTGCAACTGGAATCTGTTTTCGCCACTGCACCTCTGGCTGTTCATTTTCTGCTCCTACTTCCCCAGCTTTATATGGGTATAAATCTAAGATACTGAATATCGGAGAAATTTCGATCCCATCGGGTAATTCAATCTCGTAAGCATTCGCCCCAAATTTATTCAAGACCCTACATGGTCTGATTTTATTCATATTCAACTTATTATATGTTCCTCTCGGGAACCTTTCTTTCCTTAAATGTGCCAGAACCAAATCACCAACCTCAAACTGAAGTTGTCTCTTGTGCTGATCTTCTCTGTGCTTATATTCCTGTCTTGAATTTTGTAATCGTTCCTTCACCTGGCTGTGAAGTTTATTCATCGCCTCTGTGAATTCTTCTGCACTAACACTTCTAGTTGTAATCTGTTCTGAATCTCTCAATTCATAAATTCCCCTCGGATGCATGCCATAGACAACTTGAAATGGACTCTTCCCTGTAATTCTATTGACCACATCGTTATAAGTGAATTCTGCCTATGGTAATATGTTTTCCCACTGGCTGTGGTGTTCTGTCACCAAGCTTCTCAGCAAGTCTCCCAGACTTCTATTCACTACTTTTGTCTGTCCATCCGTCTGAGGATGATAATCTGAACTGAATGACATGTTAGTCCCCAGCTTCTTTCATAAGGTCCTCCAAAAGTGCCCTATGAACTTAGTGTCTCGATCCAAATCTATACTCCTTGGTAAGCCATGAAGTCGAATGACTTCTTTGAAAAATAGATTCGCAATGTGAGTTGTGTCACTGGTCTTCTGACATGGAATGAAGTGTGCCATTTTGGAAAATCTATCTACCACCACAAATATTGAATCACAACCTCTCTTTTTTCTTGGCAACCCAAATATGAAATCCATGTTGATTGCATCCCATGACCTCTTAGGTATGGGCAATGGTTGATAAAACCCCACATTCTGTCTTCTTCCCTTTGAATGCTAGCAAATTCTTCATTTGTCCATGAATATCTTGATCTCTCCTCGCATTCCTGGCCAAAAATATGACTCATTCAACTTTGTGAATGTCTTTTCATGACCAAAGTGCCCTACTAATCCTCCACTATGTTTCTCCTTTATCAAGTTCTCCCTCATGGAGCATTTTGGAATACACAAGTGATTACCTTTAAACAGTAATCCTTCCTGAATCATGTACTCTATCCACTGGCTTCTGTCTCTGAGAACTGGATTCTCATCTGCTTCATACACCTCCTTAAAATCTGGATCATCATCGTACATGTCACTGACATCATCAAAACCCAACATTTTGACTTTGAACTCCTGCAATAGCAAACACTTCATGCTCAAAGCATCAGCCACTTTGTTAGCAGTACCAGAAATATGTTTAATCACAAAAGTGAAATTCTGCATATACTCAACCCATTTAACATGTCTCTGATTCAACTTCTCCTATTGAGTCACAAAATGCAATGCATGATTTTCACTGTATAAGACAAATTCTTCTGGGATCAAGTAATGTCTCCATTTCTTCAATGCCTGAATGATAACATAAAACATCTTATCATAAGTGGATTAATTCAATTTTGATTCATTCATCTTCTCGCTGAAGTATGCTATCATCCTGTCTTCTTGACTCAAGACTGCCCCTATTGTAAATCTGCTTGCATCGCATTTCACTTGAAATGTCTTTTGGAAATCCAACAACACCAAAACTGGTTGTTCTGTAATATTCCTCTTTAACAGATTAAAACTCTTCTTAGCCTCTTCTATCCAGTGAAAAGACTTGTGTCTTTTCTTCACTGTTTCCATCATCGCTGCACTAATTCCACTAAAATTCTTAATGAACTTTTGGTAGAAACTAGCCAATCCATGAAAACTTCTCACCTCAAAAACATTCTTCGGTGATGAACAACTCTTGATTACCTCCACCTTATCTAGATCCATCCTCAACTCATCTTTAGAAATAAAAAAATCCCAAGTAAATGAGCTCTGTCTTCATGAATGAGGATTTCTTCATGTTTATCAACAACTTCTCCTATTGTAATTTCTGCACCACTATAGCCAAACGCTTCAGATGCTCTGCCACTGTTTTACTGAAAACCAGTATGTCATCTAAATACACAATAGCAAATTTTCCGATGACCTCCCTCAGGACTTCGTTCATCAACCTCATGAAGGTACTCAATGCATTTGTTAAGCCAAACGACATAACAAGCCATTCATACAACCCTTCATTGGTTTTGAATGTTGTCTTCCATTCATCACCCTCTCTCATGCGGATTTGGTGATAACTGCTTTTCAAATCAATCTTTGAAAAATACTTTTCCCCACTCAAGCAATCCATCAAATCATCCATCCTTGGTAATGGAAATCTGTACCGGACGGTTATCTTTTTAATCACCCTTGAGTCAGTACACATCCTCCAACCTTCGTCTTTCTTTGGACTGAGTACTATCGGAACAACACATGGACTCAAGCTTTCCCTGACTAAACCTTTGTCCAACAACTTCTGGAATTTCCTTTTAACCTCTTCATTCTCTTACGGAATCAATCTGTATGCGTCTTTGTTCATTAAACTAGCTCCTGGTATGAGATAGATATGATGACTCACATTTCTGATCGGTGGCAATGAACGAGGTAATTCATCCACTACCATGTCAACGAACTCTTCCAGCAGTTCCTGAACTTCTTATGGTAAATCATCCACCCTTGTGCTGGTCAAAACAATTCTAGGCTTTCTGACCACAATGAATCGTAGTTCTTCCTTCTTCTTAACCTCTATAAGAAGCTCCTTCCCACTCATGAGAAGTACAATGTTGCTTACTTCCAGTTTCACCTCCTTATCCTTGATTGAAAGTAACATGTGAGTCCTCCCATTCTTCTCTAGGGTGTATGTGTTCATTCTCCCATCATGAATCACATTCCTGTCATATTTCCATGGTCTACCCAGCAATAGATGACAAACATCCATAGGAATGACATCACATAATATCTTATTATTATATCCTGCTATCTTAAATTCAACTAAACATTGTTTAGTGACAGTTACCTAGTGTCCCTTTCTGTAGCCATGAAACTCTGTATGGGCTTGGATGATCAGTCGTCTCCAGCTCCAACTTTTCTATCATCTCTGTAGAAATGAGATTATCCGTGCTACCACTGTATACAATGACCTTGAATACCCTGTCCTTGGTCTTGCAAGAAGTTTTGAAAAGTCTGGTCCTTTGGACTGAACTCTCCACCTCCTTCTCTGGTGTCAAAAAGAATTTTTTGCATCATCAGTGATCTTCCGCCTTCAGCATCTTCTGCCTCAACATCTCACCTCTGTGCTTCAGTGATGTGAGCTTCTCCACCCTCTTTCTTCTTGTCTAGACACTTATACTAGTTGTGCCCATTCTTTCCACATGTGAAGTAGGTTATTGCTCCACCTCTTCTTCTTCCTCTACCTCTAGTACGAGGGAAAGTATTATTGTCAACATAATCTCCTCTCTTCTCAGTATGCTAGCCTCTTTGTTCAGCATATTTCCCTCTCTGTGAGGTTCCACTTTTCTCAGTTTGAGTCTAAGGTTTCTTCCAGTCCGCCTTGGGCTTCTGATATTTATCCTAGGCAACTGATTTTCCTCTGGGTTGACTTCTGCCTCGGCCTCTCTGACCCTATTTTCAGCTCAGCTTCTCTTCAGCTTTTAGATCCATATGATAAGAATCTTCCACCGTTCGGATGGTTACCATTCTCATCTCATCTTGGATATCATACCTTAGTCCATTCATATATCTTCCTACTTTTTCATCATCACTTTCCCAATGACCTGCCCTGATGTTCAGCTTGTAGAATTCTTCAGTGTATTATTTCACTGTCATCAGCTTCTGTCTCAGGTTCTACATTCTCCTGAACAGAGTAATATGATAATCTCTTGGGATGAATTTCGCCTTCATATTTACGATCATTCTGTCCCAGCTCTTGATCTTCTGCTTGCCTTTGCAGTGTCTGTCAGCTTGTAGTTCATCCCACCACAATGATGCATGTCCCTTCAATCTAGTGACAACATGCTTGACTTTATTTTCCTCTTTGACATCTTCATAGTCGAAGTATGTGTCTAGAGCTCTAATCCAATCTAGAAGCTCCTTTGCATCCAAGTTTCCCTCATAAACTGGAATGTCCATCTTAGCTCTTGCACCCATTCTTGCAATAGCTCTGATCAAATGTTCTTTTGATGCATCTTCAGCTGAAACTTATTCTTCATGTTCAACCTCAACTTCACTTTCAGAATCACTGAGATCCACCGCACTGAATGTGCATCTTTGCACTGTCTCCATGTCTTTGAGTTTGGCTCGTAGATCACACATTTCTCTCTCCATGGCTGGATTAGTCATCTGCCTGCATATTCTTCTCGACATTTCCCTATCCTCGGGTGGATCGGGTGTTTTCCTGTCCCTTCTCCTTGGTGGCATGGTGAATTATTCTTTCTCTCTACTACTGAAAGCAAAGAACCTTTCTATTCTTTGATACCAAACTGACGTCGACGCATGATCCCTCCACAACTTGTAGGTCGGAAGGTCCATGTCAACATAGGATCTTTCTTTTCACACTAAACCGAAGAACTCTAAACGACTCTTCTATCTCCCTATCGGGAAATCTACACCCACAACAACTCTCACGGGATCCCCTCTTTACACTTGAGAGATCAGACTTTGCAACTTCATGAGTCCAATGGTTAGGCATTGGTATCTTGAATCCTTGAAACCCGAAACAATCAACGTTGACCTTTTCCCTTTTCCTTTCAGGATTTTCCCTATCGCGATTTTGGCGATCGCGATGTCGAACAACTCATCTCACTGACTCCCGAATCCTGATTTGCCAAAACTCCAATATACTCACGATCTTTGACTTTTCAATGCCACTTCCCTTCTATCGAGATTTCAGACTTCATGGTATCGCGAATCCTAATGCAATGAGTTCGAGACTTCACTCCATGAAACTCTAAAATGGCATGCCACCTGTCCACCTCGTTGACTCCCCCCATGGCCCACACAAATCCTCTTATCTTTCAGGATAACCTGTTTCATGATTTCGCGATTCCCATTACCAAGTTTACGAGACTTCTACCCACGAAACCTAGAAATAGGGGTTCTCTTGCGAATCCAATGGCTCTTGTGGATTGGATCTTCGATCCTACTCCTCCTGAGTTTAGAACCTTCTGAATTACTCACGGTAATTAACTTGCTCTTCCATGAGATATGATGACTCATAGGATTTCGTGAATCTTACTCAGAGAATTCTAACCGTCCGTTCCTCCTTGGCAATTTTTCTGATTAACTAAGTGTTCCTCCACAAACTTGTCCACCTGCGACGCAAACTTACGACACCTTCCTAATTCTTCCAAGTACAACTTCTGTGCAACCCTTTCAATGGTTATAAGGATTCATCCTTCCTGAGCTTCCTTATAACTCTGAGTCTTAGAGAATACTCTTGTGCGCACTTCTTGTAGCAACCTTGAAACACTTCCAAGTGTTGAATCCTTTCGACCCTGTGCACACCCGGAACAACAATCTCTCAATGTTTTACTTAGGTTCCCAACCCTGAGACTTTACTCAGCCTGCACAATCCTTGCACGACTCTTGTGCCCAACTGCACTGTTGAATGAACGAGAACAAAAGTTACCCTATGTGAACCCTTTTTCAACACACTCCTTGCAGACAATTCAACTGCACTCCTTGCAGGAACCCTTGTTCAGATAGATAAATAACTGAAACTCATTCCTACTTGCTTTCAGACTTCAAACTCAAACATGAAATCATATACACATCATATAAAGAAAATGTATAACAGGAAGAAAAAATTCATGAGAATATCATTCAACATTAATACACAGAGAACAAATACAAAACCATGAATTTGAATCAACCTCTTTCTATTAATCCAAATATTTGTACATGGGTGTTCTTACACAACTCTCTGCATGCTCTTTCTCTTCCCAACATTGTTGCTTCTTCTCTATGCTCTTCATACACAAATGCTCATAATAATGTTACAATACACAATGAGGGTGTCTATATCCCGTTTCCCTCTTGCGCTCTAAAACTGTCTAATCTAGAATTGAATTCTATCTACTTGCATTAACTACCATAAATGTCTTCTACCTACTAAGGATGAGAGTGAATTTCTCAAGCTACATTTACATTTTACAAGTGCGCTTCTTCTTAATGACTTCATTTAAGATCGCGCAATAACTTCAAGGTGATTTCAAAATTCATGTTGGGCACTTTTCCAGCTGTCCGATTGTCTTCGCATTGGCTCGCTTGATGTTGGTGATGCTCCTGCATCAGTTATGGTTTTGAATTTTTGATTGGCCTCTTATGGTTATTATTTCTTGGTATGTTATCCCTCGAGAGAGGTGCACTATCTTGTTTGGATATCTATCTTAGGGTTTGCTTCCATAATGATTCTCTATCAAGGTTAAGGTGCTCCGGGGTGGCTTCAGCCTATGGTTGGCTGAAAAGATCGATATATTGTTTATGGTTAAATGAGAATATCTGTTACTTTCTAATAGGTTATGGGCCTAGACTATCTTCAGACAGTCTAACCACTAGAAGATAGATTTAGAGGATCTTCTCAGTTGCAGTTGCAACCAATTTTTGTTGCAACAACGAAACCCTAACCTTCTCATTGAGGTACCTTAAGTGAATAGATTGACCTAATTTTTGGATATAATAGTGCACCCTAACTTAGTGCATATCTTGGTACTCTCATCAAGCTAAGATGCCAAGTTTGTTTTTTTTGTCAAAATCAAGGGTTGACCAAGTAAAAAAATTATGGCTTTTTTTATGAAGTCAAAAAACAAGTTGGAAGGGGATTCTCACTTCAGAGCATGGAAGACAAGGATTGATATCATCCTTTCCAAGAATAAAGTGTTGGATATCATGAAAGGAAATATTGTGGAACAAGAGTTTGAAGAAGGAAAAGAGAAGGAAAATCAGAACGTTGCGGTTATGGAGAAGTTCAAATAAAATGACATCAATGCCATGAGTATCATAGTGGAACCTATAAAAGACCACTTGATACCCTACATCTCCCATCTTGACTCATCTAAGAAGATGTACAATGCCCTAACTAACCTCTTATCATTCTGAAACATTGGATAAGTAATGAGTTTGAAGAATGAACTCTGTGACATGAAAATGAACGATGATGACACCATAACATCATACTTTGTGAGAATCTCTCAATTAAGAGATCAACTACAATCTATTGAATAAATCATCTCATATAAGAAACCGGTAAATATAGTACTCAATGGTCTTCCCAAGACATGGGAAGCATTTTTCACAAGCATGAACACAAGGAAGGAGTATCCTACATTTGAAGAGATTTTGACTTGCTATGCACAAGAAGAATCAAGGATTAGTGCAAAAGAGAAACCCCAAAAGGAATACAATGATCAAGCCTTCACGAAAAGGTTTAAAAATTTCAGGAATAAAAGAAATTTTGGCTCAAGGAAGAAGCCAAATCAAGAAAGAGATATGTCAAAAACACAATGCTTCAACTTTCGAAAATATGGTGACTACCAGAATCATTGTCCGGAGCTAAAGAAAAGGAAGGAAACACATGAAGCATCAGTTGCCAAAGAAAGGAAACCCTCAAAGAATACCAAGCATGATAAAACAAACTTCTTATTCTAAGACAAGGTAACAATATTCTTCATAATTCTTGTACATACCATGTTTACATAGATTTTGTACATATCTTGCATATCTATTTCTTAGGAGATAATATGTTCAAATAGAAACTATACCTATGGAAGAACAACAAGATAAGGATTGCTATCACAATGAATAAAATTCAGAGGATGAAGTACACCAACAACCCCTGGTAACAATTCATGTGGAAGATATTACATAAGTAACTACTGCAAGATAAGAAAAATCAGAATCAAACATGAAGAAGTAAAAACATAAAGAAATCAACAATCAAGAGGAAATTGGAAAAAGACTATGGCACTTTGTAGAAGGCATTAAGGATGCAGATGGAAGCATGGACTCTATTATATGGAGGGAGTCAATTATATAACTCCAAAAGAAGAGAATGCATTCATGCATGAAGCAGGTATTAATAGGGAGATAATCCTAACTAATATGGTCCATTAAAGATGATGAAGTATATATTCATGTTCCCATCAATTATAGCAACCATGAAAAGCAACATGTGTTTAGTTTTACTTTAGAAGAAGTATTCTTAAAAAAGAATCCTTAAAGTATCTGTAGTTATCCATCCACATCCATGATCTTATGATGAAAGGAAGAAGTTGGAATCTTCAGGGCATGGAATCTGTAGAAAACTCTATGGACCCAATATCTAAAGAGAAACATGATGAAGAAAATGAAGATTCCAGGAGAGAAAGAAAAGGCATAAAAAGAAGTCATTATATCTATAATCACAAGACTACCAAATTTATATGAATACTTTAGAAGTAATCAAACAAAAGAAATGAAAGTTGTGATTAAGAACAGTGTATGGAAAATTTATGAATGAAATCATTGCAAGATCCAGAACTAAAGTTTTTCCCAGATGGAGAGGACTATGATGATAGATTTTTCTAGACATACCTCTAACAGAGACATTATTTATCGTACAATATCCATGGGTTTAAGTTTACATCAGATGAATGTAATAATTGTTCTCCACAATAGAGTAATCAAACAAACACGCATATAACAACTTCAAGGTTTTGAGGTATACCATAAAGAGACTCTTGTATGCAGATGGAATAAGATCTGGTATGGATTCAAATAACTTGGTGTAGAGCCTCCAATGCACAATAGAATCATGCTGAAAAAACTTCTATAACAGAGATATTATATCAGAATGGTTACTCTGAACTCCAGGATGATGGATTTACAATCCATGACAAGCTCTCTTGATGACAAAAGAAGTGCCACATGAACATGTTCCAATTTGAGCTTTGCCACTATGTTATGAGGTAGCTGGAAACAAAAGACATGAATCCAACATTGATATACTATATTGATCATATCTATATGAAGCATTCATATAAAACCAATGTCCTAGAAATACCAAAGTGCATTGGGATCAAGCATTAAATTCTCCATGATGAGGTCCAGAAAGGAGAAGTGGTTCTCAATTATATCTCCATAGTTGAGCATATAAGCATATATTTTTGGTAACTCCTCTATCCAGGATGAAATATTTTTCATACTCAAAAACATGATGGAGCTTATGGAGACGACTTCCTTATTGAAAAAGGAAGAAATGACTACCAGGTTTGGAGGGAGCACTGATGTGTTATTGATTTATGGATAGTCATTTTTTCAGTTCAAAAAATGGTCCAGGATGATCACTTCCATTTCCATTTCGGAAAGTGGTTTGAGATTTATAATGGATAGGCATTTTCTAGTTTGAAAAATGGTCCAGATTGAACGATCATTTTTGTAATGAAAATGGTTCGATGGATTGTTGATGTACCATAGAAAGTGATTCCCCTTGTGGCTAGTGTGGGGTAATGGTCTAGGAAAACCTCTCTTCTTGACGGTAACTCTCATTAGTGGTCAAGAAGACTGGCCTTCCTTGTCGGACAATCATTATCTCGAAGCTCACAATTGTGAGTAGTTTTAAAGAATGGTCTATTTTTTAAGTTGGTGTAGGACAATCATTTCCTTAAGAAATGGTCCGAAGAGTCATTCCCTAGGGAAGATTAATTCTCTATAAGGTGCACTTTGTTTAGTGCCGAAGGAATGGCCTAGATAGGTGAATGGTCCAGGTTCAACAATTAGGGACAGGAATTCCCTAGGGCAGACTCATTTTCTCTAGATTGCACTTTGTTTAGTGTCGGAGGAATGGCTCGGATAGGTGAATGGTCTAGGCTAAAAAATCAAGACAATTATTCTTCCTTTCTTGAGAAGAATAGTCCAGATAGCCCATCATTGATTTTTTACTCTTTGAGGGAAGATGCTCTTCTAGATCTCACAGATGTGAGTGGAAGAATGGACCAGATGACTTAGTTTATATTATGATAATGTTTCTGCGCGGGTTGATATCAGATGATATGATTGCCATGAAAATTGTATGTCTTTGGACAATAGATTTGTGCTACTATGGTGGATGTGTTCCACTGATTGTGACTATATGTCACTAATCAAGTAGTTTTGTGCTACTTGGTGTGGTAGTGTACCGTTGGATTGTTATTGTGTACTACTATGGAGAGAAACAGTTGTGTTCTATTGAATGACATTTTTATGATTTCCTTATAAACTATCAAAAGTATTGAAAATGATTATCACCTAGATGGAAGGTTAGTGTGCTAGTGGACTAACATTCTCTAGGCGAAAAATGGTCTAGGACAATTATTCTTTTAGGACATATGTTTGGATTAGAAGAGTAGTCCTTGTAGACTATGGTGTTGCATCTAGCATCTGTTGGAACAATTATTCTTCTAGGACATATGTTCAGATTAAAAGAATGGTTCTTATATCACTCTGTGGAGTGAGTGACTTATCCAACATCATGTCTGATTAATCAGATGGAGTATGGTTTTGTGAAATGATGTAGTTGATGTTGTTATATGACATTGATAGTGATGATGGTGCTCGTGATCTAATCATGATATAGTCTATAAGAATATGATGATGCTACCGAGTGAATGGTATGTTTTTTCTCAAGAACATTACCTTCAATGCCTCCCTAGCTAGGAGGGAGTGTTGATTTTATAGTATTTTGGGAATTATTTACCTCCATTTGTAAACCTGATGAGAACATATTATTTTGGGAAGCAAGAAGAGACCCTAAATAACCCTAGAAGACTAGTTGGATCGAGACAATGATTTGTATTAAGGTATTAGTCTCCAATAGAAGAAGTTGGACCAGCTAAGTGACTTGGAGGACTATAAATAAAGGGCACTTGAGATCATTTGTATACACACCTCACAAATGTAGTGGTGTGCAAGTTTGGAGAAGAGATGGAGTTGCAGCTGTTGCAACTAGCAGATTTCAGTTTTGGTTGGGATTCTCTCTTGGTTATGGTTTGGACTTTCTGCTTGGCCTCTTCTGGTTATTCTTTCTTGGTGCGCTATCCCAGGAGAGAGGTGAGTTATCTTGTTTGGCTAT
>JZKD02S0051734.1:117724-138216 GCA_000966675.3 Picea glauca | reverse complement strand
ATCTTCTTATAATTGTTCAAACAAGTTGTAATCATTTTGTCGAAAAACAATGTGCAGGGGTTTCATCCAGGAGCATACATGGAGGTCGACCTCCATCCTCCCCTCAAGAGGTATTTGGGTTCTGTTATTTCCCTTTTCATAAGCTTAGGTGACGCAGGAAAATAAAAGGGTTAACTCTTTGTAGTAGAGATTGTTTGTTTATGCTTTTATTATTTAAATTTAGTCCAAAACGAGGGTCAACTGTAAAACGTTAATATTTGGAAGAAAGAATCAAGTTGGATTTTCTTATACTATGTCTTAACTCAAACAGTAATGGAAAGACAATTCTCTGGCCACAGTTGGGTATTGACTAGATCTACGCGCTAGGTAGTTAGACAGGTCCTATGTCTCAAGTTTACGATTATGTCAATTATTTTTTTGAATTGTCTTGTTTTATACAAAGGGAATCATATGTGGGTTCTCATTCCTTGATGGTAATGCCTTGTTATGCAGTCTATGGTAATGCCTTGTGTCAAAAGAGGAAGCATCTGTATAATGAGATCATTTCCCTATAATTCTTCTATTTCTTTTATGAATCCTTGGTTATATGATTTGTCTGATTAATTACTTTCATAGGGGTTCCTATGTAAGTGAGTTTTTTGGTTGCAAACACCTACCTTTCATTAGTCCAATAAAGCCTATGCAAGAGCCACATGCAATCCGGTTTTGACCATATATATATATATGTATGTATGTATATATATATATATATATATATATATATATATATATAAGAACAATTCTATATGTAATATATGTATATAAATATATATACATATTTGTGATCCTTATGATCCATAATGCCTCGTATTTCTCTTTTTCAATATTATATGAGGAAGGAAACTCAGTGAAGTAATAAGATTTTTCTTTTGGTTTTTAATTATAGATATTCCCATAAAACTTATATGTATATATGTGGATTTATTCAAAATTGATTTTGATATTGATATATCTACCTAAAAGTTCAATTACAGGGATAAATGACATCTGTAGCTAGACCTGTCCCTATCCAGTTCCATATACATAGATAAATTTTTGTCTTAGAAATTTGTTTTCAATAATAAACAAACACATGTGGCTGGACTTTTTCCTTTCACGTTTAATGTACATAGACAAATATTGCCTAATAGTTTAATTTACATAAGGAAATAATTCCAGAATTGAAATCATCTACTATAACCCTCCTCTACATGGACAGATTTCATTCGTGGAAGATACTACTCTTTAACACAAACAAATGTACTACATCAAATACACACACACACACACACACACACATATTTATATATATATAATAATTCAAACATAAAAGGAAAAGATTAACATATCTGAACTAGGTCGCAGAAAGACAAAGGGAACAACCACGTTCCTCCCAACTGTAGAAGGTAGCCAAAATCTCTTTCCCAATTCACCCCCTAGCCTCACCATGAGTCCATGAGGGCTAACTTGAAAAAACTCCTCCTCAACAATGTCTTTCAGTTCCACTAGATTCCTCTTGCCTCACACTCAATCAGTACTGTTCATAACAAAAAGAAAACTCATATTCTTTTCCCCCCAACACACTAGGCAGCGTCCTACCTCCTCACATATGCTATTTAACAAACAGTGTTTTTGCCTAGGTCTTTTTCCCCCCCCCTTGGGAATTTTCGAAGCTTTCTAAATCCCTGATTTTCAGGGGCTGCCAATGGCCAAATCTCTAATTTTCCACTTGTAGCAATCAACCTAGAGGTAGTTCCAACATTTTCCCCACTCATGGAGTCGTGGCCAACTGATTTTAACATCGTTGTTCCATTTGTCCTCCTGTAATTAATATAATATATTTTGTTTTCATACAAGTGTCATAGTCAAATATTTTGTTGGGTCAAATCATATATTTGCCCACTAGTCATAATAATTAATTACAATTATCAAATTTGAAATTCGGAATTGCCATAAATGGAAAATCTTTTCCAAATTCAAATTTACTAAAAATGGAATAATTTTCCAACCAATTTTAAATTTCAAAAATACTTTATTTTTGGGGATGTCACATCCTTTCCCCCTTCAATAAAACACTATCCTCAGTGTTCATTCCTTTCTTGGAACATGATTGGATAAGATTTTTGTAAATCTCCCTCCAACTCCCAAGTGGCCTCCTCAGGACTAAAGTGCTTCCATTGCACCTTTACCTGAGCGACGAATCTATTTTGAAGTGCTATTTCTCTCTGGTCCAGAATATGCAGGGGTTCCACCTGCACCAAGTTCCAATAAATGATATGAGTAGGGTCATGAACATAATTTTTCAACAAAGAAACATGAAATACATTATGAATTCTTAAATTACCTGGAATTGCAAGTTGGTATGCTATGGGTCCAATTCAAGCTAGTATCTCGAAGGGCCCACAAAACCTGGGTGCCATCTTAGCACATTTCCCTAACTTCAACAAAAATTTTCGGGCTTTGACCTTCAAGTAAACATGGTCTCCCACTTGAAATTCCAAGTGTCTTCTTTTTTAGTTTGCATAGATATTTTGTTTTTCCTATGCTTCTTTTAAGTTCTGTTGTACCTTCCTTACCATCTTCTCCATTTATTGGAGCATCTATGGTCCAACCATGAGTCTATCAGCTGGGTTGTCCCAGATAATTGGAGTCGTACACTTCCTTCCATGTAGTACCTCGAAAGGGATTAACTTAGATGAAGTTTGGTACCCATTGTTATATGAAAATTCTACCAAGTGTAGATAGTCTTTCCACTTGTTTGGTTTTGTTCTTACGTACATGCAGAGCATATCCTCTACGATTTGGTTTTTCCTTTTGGTTTGTCCATCCGTTTGTGGGTGATAACTTGTCCTAAAATTCAAATTATTATTTAGCCTTGCAAACAATTCCTTCCAAAAAGAGGATGTGAATTTTATGTCTCTATCTGAAATCACCATTTTAGGAATTCCATGTAGTCTAAAAATTTATTTCATAAATATTTAAGAATTTTTTATAGCTTTAAAAGTAGACTTTACAGGAATAAAGTGTGAAGACTTACTGAGTTTATTGATTACAACCATGATAGAATCATTTTGTTTCTGAGTTTTAGGAAAACCTATTATAAAATCCAGCGATATGGTCTCCCATTTCCATTCTAGTACTGGTAAAGGCTATAACAGGCCGACTAGATGTTGGTGCTCGACCTTAACCTACTGACAATCTTGGCACCTAGCCAAGTATTATGTTGTTTATCCCTTCATACTGGGCCAGTAAAATAGTTTTCTAAGTGTGGTTATCATTTTCTGGTACCTCGGAGGGCCAGAATACGGTTTCTTATGCACTTTGTCCAAGACTATTAATTTTAACTCTAATGAATATGGTATGTAAAGTCTGCTTTAAAATCTTACTAGTCCCTTCTTGTCAATACTTAGATCTGATTTATCTGATTTTGCGGTGTTGTTTTGTAATTCTTCCATTATCTTAGTGTAATTTGTGTTGTTTATACCTGTCATCCTTATTCTTTGTTCCAGATCACTTTCTTCTCTACTGATATTTATCTCAAACAACCCATGGACTCTTCTGCTTAAAGTGTCTGCTACCTTATTTTCATTACCCTTGATATGTCTGAACTCGAAGTCAAATTCACTCAAGAAGGCTAGCCATCTTGCTTGCCTTGCATTAAGATCTAGTTGGCTAAAAATATATTTCACACCGCTATTATCTGTCAATAGTAGAATTTTTTTGCCCATAATGTAGTGTCACCACATTTTTTAAGGCATGTATTACCGTTGCCAATTCTAAGTCATGAGTGACATAATTTTTCTCATGTTCTTTTAGTTTATGGGACTCGTAACAAATCACGTGTCCTTCCTAAGTTAGGATGCCACCTAGTCCTTCTTTACTTGCATCAACACATACGGTGAACTCTTTATCTGGGTCTGCTACATTCAATATGGCTGCAATTGTCAATAATTCCTTTAGCTTGTTAAAATTGTCTTGTCACTTCTATGACCAGTTAAAATTGACCCCTTTCTTTTGTAATGACGTGATAGGGTAGGCTATCTTGGAGAACCCCTCTATAAATCTGCGATAATATTCGATGATTCCCATGAATGACCAGATATCTGCTACATCCTTAGGTGCATACCATTCTATGATGGATTTTATTTTCTCAGGGTCTACGATAATGCCTTCTCCTAAAATTACATGTCCTATATATTGCATTTTGTTTTGACAAAAGTCACACTTATCAAACTTGGTGTACAGTTTGTGTTTCCTCAACATTTGTAGAACTATTCTTAAGTGTTCTTCATGTTCTTCCTCTGTTTTAGAATAGACCAGAATATCGTCGATAAATACCAGTATAAACTTGTCTAAGTATTGACTGAAAATATTGTTCATCAGGAACATAAAAATGGTTGGTGTGTTGGTGAGTTCCAAAGGTATGACTACGAATCCGTAGTGTCCATATATTGTTTGAAAAGTTGTTTATTTTATATCTTCATCCTTTATCCTAACTTGATGATAACTAGATTGTAAATCCAATTTCGAAAAGATCTTGGCCCCACCTACTTGATCAAACAAGTCATTTATCCTAGGTAAGGGGTACTTGTTTTTAATATTCATTTTATTCAATTATCTATAATCGATACAAATTATTAGAGTACTGTATTTGTTTTTCACAAATAGGACTGGTGCCCCCCATTGTGAAACACTCGGTCTGATATACTCTTTGTCCAAAAATTCCTGTAATTGTATTTTTAATTCTGTCAGTTCTGGTAGACTCATTCAGTAAGGTAATTTTGAGATGGGGACTCAACCAGGTAGTAGGTCTATGGAAAAGTCTATTTCCATTATAGGAGGTAATTCTAGTATCTCATCCACAAACATGTCTCTAAATTCATGTAGGACAACAAAGTCTTCTAACTTTGGCTTATCATCTTTTTCTAACAGGTTCATTACTTGGATGGCATAAACTTGAAATCCCTTTCACATATGTTTCTTGAGTTGCATCGTTGAAGCTTGTCTGACTGATACAGGTTTTGGTATACCTTGAGTTGTTCTTGTAGTGCCAAAATATTCTTTATAGTTGAGTATCTTTGTATAACAATCTAGTACTATTTTGTGCTATTCCAACCAATCCATCGTAATAATCATATCATAAGATCCTAGTGGTAGGATGTTCATATTTGTTCTTATCATATCGTAAGATCCTGTTGCTAGTTGTACTAGCCATGATTTTTCATGCTTCAGTTTATTAAGTTTATTTGAATCCACTACATCAGGAATAATATAACTTAACATAGCTCCAGGGTCAATTAAAACATAAATTCTAGTGTTCTTGATTTTACCTTCAATTTCTACCATAGAGGACTGGTGGTCAACTTGTCGTCCATCTATGCTTGCATTTATCCGATGTAGGCTTCTTCCCACATCACCCACCGTCGAGGCTTCCTACAAATTATGAACATCAACTCTGTTTGTTGAAATTAAACATGGACAGTTCCTCCTTAGATGAGTTTCTCCACATTCCCAACACTATAATGGTTCATGGGGGTTGTCCTCGAACTTCTTCGTCCCCATATTTACTAGTTTACTTCTTCCTTGTGTATTCAGATGGATGAAGTGAAAATATTTTCTCGGAAAGATTTTTGATGCATTCCGATAAGGAGCTGGCTAGTATCACTTCTTCCACTGGTTCATTTGATCTTGTTTCTTATCCTTCCAGGATTTTGGAAACTCGACCCACTATTTATATTGGTCGTAGCACATTTGTGCTTTCCTGAATACTTCACTCAAGTATTTGGGCTTGTCAAACTCAATTTTGTCCCTATAGGACTGTGGTAAACAGGTTAAGAATCATTGGATTTTTACCTTATCCTCCTCGATGTACAATATGAACCTTAGTAGTTCCAAAACATTTATTGATAAGGTCCTCCGTTGTCATTTGTCCAAGTCGTAATTCGTAAAATTATTTCGTTTTCCTTTCATAATAGCTTTCAGAAAGGTATTATTTCCTGAAATAATTATTAAATACAGACCATTCCAATTGTTTCTCCTTTAGGCCCTTGGCCAACTTCAGGTCTTGCCACCAAATGTTGGCCTTCCCTTTTAGATTGTAGATGGCCATCCTGACCTTCATGTTGCTGGAATAGTTGTAGATATGGAAGTATTTTTTGATGTCTAACAACCATGCCTCAACTTCTTCTCCTGTCCTAGATTCTCCATCAAAGGTAGTTGGTTTAATATTTTGAAATTCTCCTTCAAGGTGGTCTACTTGTTTTCTTTTTTTGTCTGTTATAGTTTTGTCTTCAGCTAAAGGTGTTCCTTCAAATGAGTTGTCTTTTTTTTCTGTTTCCGACCCAAAGTTCTTGGAGGCCCTTTTTTTTACCTCTTCGTCATGGTTATCCTCCTTTGGGATTTTCTTGATCACTATACTGCACAACAAGACTTCATTTATCTCTTGTTGTTCCTACTGTGCTTTCTTCAATTTCTCATTGTCTGCCTTGAAAACCTGCAGCTCAACAATAAGATTCCTCATTGTTTCTAGTACTTCCATAGGAGATCTTTCGTCACTATTCTGTCTTAGATCTCCATGAGGTCCCAATTCTGGATTTCCTTCCATTCTGATTTCTGCATCATCCTGAGCTACCATATAATTCACACAAAACAGAAAAGGTTTTCTATTTGTAATTATATAGGTTTATTAGTTTTGCATAAAAACAAAATATATATATAGATATATATATGCCAAGAAATTAATGTTTCCCTATTCAAGGCCCAGTGTTGTAAACTTTGCTCTGATACCATATGTAATAAACCCCAAATTCGTCATATAAAAAAACAAATTCCTCTAAGTACATTGAGTTCTGAGTCTGTATGTTAGATTTACAATAAGAGGAATAACCTTGATTTTAAAACTATGCTACCTGGTGTATCCAAATTTATTTTTTTAATATTACAGAACCATAGTATAGTGTTTACTCCTCCACTTTTATTTAAGTTATACTCACCTTGGTAAGTGGTTAAATGGCTATATTGTAGTAAAAAGGGAATAGACATAGGCTTATGACTTAATATTTTGGCCTCCTCTTTAATGCTCACTTCCACCTGCGCACGCCTACTTGAACTGCAAGACCCTGAGGAACTTTATCTACATAAAAAGGGTAAACATAATCCTTGCTTTATCGTTGGACTTATTGGGTTGGATTTTACATAGGCGACCATGGACTTGGAGGAATTTTATTCGATTTACTAAGAGCCTTCATAACCCAATAGACCTCCTAGTTGGAAGTAGATTGATCCTTACCATACTTAACTAAGTCCAACCACCAGTACTAACTAGACTAGGAATGAGGGATTTTAGGAGTTCCAGACTTGTCCTCATGGATAAATATATTAAAAGGGAATGGATGTGTTGATAGACAGAATTAAATCTCTGACCGGCCATTAAATGGGGTGGATGAGAAAACGAGAGTCACCATGTACCCTCATCTAACCCAAACATGCCACATCACTACTATCACATGGTGCAATTCCTTGTTATACTCACCACATTCAATATGCGTGTCTTAGGGTACAACTGAGATCCATTATCATTTTTGTGTAAGCCTACTATGAGTAGAGTTTTGTGTTTTTCTTCTATTTCATGACCTTACTCTGTACGACGATATAGTGACTTGGAGCACTTCCTTGATTACTCTTGTTTCGGTAAGTAGCCATCGGATTGTATAATTTTTATTGTAGGCTCTTTCCGCCTTATTACAATATTCTCTTCCAATGCATTTCTTGCAAGTAGTCAGAAGCTTACTTGGATATGGTATTATACATGCCTGTATGCTATACATAAAAAAATTCCTTGATATTGAAATCTCCCTGGCAAGTTATTTCTATTCGAGTCGGTGAAAGAAAAGTGATTTTAATTCATCTATCGTTGTTCTCCCAATACTTCTTGATAAATTCATAAGAATGTAAAAAAATTACTTATTTGAGAGCCTCCCAGGGAATAATAGTCGTCCTAACCCTTAAGCCAGGCTGGTACCCTAACTGAAAAATAAATTGTTTGGGTTCTTCTTTGTGTGCCCCTTTTCTCGTTCTGGGTGTATTACAGGGTATGTCCGTTTGGGGTATTCTTTACTTTTGCCTCATATTGACCTTGCATTTTTCCCTAAATTATTTGTAGAGTGTTTTACAAATCATTGGTACTATTCTATTGGTCCTTTATACTTATGGAAATGGTCCTTGAGTTTATGCTTATTATGAACTGTTCCAACATTTGTATATTGTTCTCTATTATGTTCCTTTATTTGGTCTTTCATTTATTCTTATCGCTAATGCTGGCTTCTTTGTTTTGTGAGGGTACCCACCTGATAGATTTGGGATCCTCTTCCCCTTTTGGTCTGGACAATACGTAGTTTATCGCAATAGGGAGCGGTGTTGAATCCACTCCAATTGAAGTTAAGGATTTCTTCGACTATACTTTCCTATTTTATTAGATCTTATTATTTCTATTTGAACACGTTGTAGTCATCTCATTGAAAAACAATGTGCATGGGTTTCATCCAGGAGCATAGATGGAAGCTGACCTCCGTCCTCCCCTCAAGAGGTATTCGGGTTCCATTCTATCCCTTTCCAAAATCTTAGGTGACACAGGAAAATAAAAGGGTTAACTCTTTGTGGTAGAGATTGTTCATTTATGCTTCTATTATTTAAATTCAGGCCAAAATGAGGGTCGACTATAAAACTATAAGATTTGGCCGGAAGAATCAAGTCAGATTTTCTTATACTATGTCTTAAGTCAAACAGTAATGGAAAGACGATTCTCTGGCCACAGTTGGGTATTTACTAGATCTATGCCCTAGGTAGTTAGACAGGTCCTATGTCTCAAGTTTACGATTGTGTCAATTATTTTTCTAAACTGTCTTGTTTTATACAAATGGACTTGTATGTGGGTGGTTATTCCTTGATGGTAATGCCTTGCTATGTAGTTTATGGTAATGCTTTGTGTCAAAATAGGAAGCATCTGTATAATCATATTGTTTCCCTATAATTCTTCTATTTCTTTTACAAATCCTTCGTTAAATGATTTGTTTGCTTAATTAGTTTGACAGGGGTTCCTATGTAAGCAAGTTTTTTGGTTGCAGACACCTACCTTTTGTCAGTTCAATAAATCCTATGTAAGAAACACATGCAATCCAATTTCGACCCTATATATATAAGAACAATTCTATATGTAATATATGTAAATATATATACATATTTGTGATATGTATGATCCGTAATGCCTCGTATTTCTCCTTTTCAATATTATATGATGAAAGAAACTCAGTTAAGTAATAGGAATTTTCTTTTGGATTTGAATTATAGATATACCCATAAAACTTATATGTATATATGTAGATTTGTGCAAAACTGATTTTGATATTGATGGATCTGCCTAAAAGTTCAATTACAGGGATAAACAACATCTGTAGATAGACTTGTCCCTATCCAGTTCCATATACATAGATAAATTTTTGTCTTAGAAATTTGTTTTCAGTAATAAACAAACACCTATGGCTAGACCTGTTCCTTTCAAGTTTAATGTACACTGACAAATATTGCCTAACAATTTACTTTACATAAGGAAATAATTCCAGAATTCAAATCATCTATTATAACCCTCCTCTACATGGACATATTTCATTTGTGGAAGATACTACGCTTTAACACAAACACATGTACTACATCAAATAAATATATATAATCATTCAAGCAGAAAAGGAAAATATTAACATATCCAAACTAGGTCACGGAAAGACAAAGAGAACATCCACGTTCCTGCCAACCGTAAAACAGGGTAACCAAAATGACTTGCCCAATTGACCCCCTAGCCTAACCATGAGTCCATGAGGGATAACTCGGAAAAACTCCTCCTCAGAGATGTCTTTCAATTCCAACAGATTCCTCTTCCCTCACACTCAATCAGTAGTGTTCATAGCAACAAGAAAACCCATATTCCTTTTCCCCCATCATATTAGGCAGTGTCCTGCCTCCTCACATATGTTATTTTACAAACAATATTTGTGCCTAGGTCTTCCCCCCCCCCCCTGGGAATTTTCGTAGCTGTCTAAATCCATGATTTTCAAGGGATGCCAATGGCGAAATATCTGATTTGACATTTGTAAAAATCATCCCAGAGGCAGTTCCAACATATTCCCCACTCATGGAGTCATGCTCAATTGATTTTAACATGGTTGTTCCATTTGTCCTCCTGCAATTAATATAAAATATTTTGTCTTCATTCAAGTGTCATAGTCAAATAGTAAGTGTCATAGTCAAATAGTTAGTTGGTTAAAATAAGATCTGTTCTGGTGTAGACCCACAACCCTCGGGCTAAGGTCCATGAATGATCACTCTCTCTCTTCCCTTTGAGTCTAACTGACTCTTTGATCCCTTTTCGGGAAATCAAACACACCTACGATGGTGTCACCACAGGTCCTTATGAATTGAGCCCGCATACACAAACGCTAACCACCAATTCAAATTCTCTGATCCACTATGTGGTCAAGTCCTTCACTATTTCGAAACTTCGAATATCATGACTTTGTGACTCCTGTTACCAAGTGTCTCAACTCTTTGACTTCTGAAACCCGAATTTTCGATTCACCGAAATGTAGGCCTCGTTATCCTCCAGACTTATATCGCGTTTCACGATTTCGAGCATCCTGGAATAGATATCCCGACCTCTTATTCCCTGAAATGCTGAAATGTTGAATTTTGACACGTTTCCCACTGCTGGCCCCACCACAGAAATTTCCACCTTTTCGGGATTTTGGACTTCACGATTTCACGAATCCTGATGATAAGCTTTCAGTTCTTCAACTCGCGAATCCCCGAAGTGAAAATTCACAAGTTATCCAATGGCCCTTGTTGGCTTGGATCCTATGGTCCGATCTCTCCTGAGCTTATACTTCAGAAAACAATCACCATAACTCCTCTTACTCCTCTGCAAGATCCAACGACTCTCTGTACTTCGCAACTTCTCCACAGAGAATTTTGACCCTTGATCCTCCTCTTGAGAATTTCTATGACACGAACAAATGTTCTTTTGCCATAACTTGACCTCTATGAAACAAATTCACTCTGTCTCCCTTCAAACAAGTTTAATTTCTACCTTCCTTTGAATAGTTCACAAGCACTAACTCCCCTAAGGTTCTTTCACAACTTCGAGTCTTCAAAGAAAAAAAATTTGCACGCACTCCTTGCGGCAACCCTTCAAATACTTCTAAGTATTTGATTTCTTCAACCCTGTGCACTTCTCTTGCGACAACAGTCTTTCAACTCTTCTCTCTGTTGATGGATTCTAAACTTTCAACCACCCTGCACACACCTTGCATGGATTTTGTGCCTGATTTACACTACTGTGGAAGATGATAACAATGGTATCCCTCCTGAGCTTTCAGAGATGAACTCTGAACCTGTCGACGCACTCCTTGCAGACGTTTCACTGCACTCCTTACAGGAACTCTTGATCAGATAGAGAAACAATTGAAACTCATTTCCTTATTCTCTAAGATTTTGAATACTTAACATGAAATCATACATACATAGCATAAAAGTAAATGTACAACAGAAAGAGTAAAACAACCATGAGAATAACATTCAACATGCATACACATAAAGTATTAGAACACCATGAGTCTGAATCAAATCTTCATATATTAATCTCAGAACTTCTATACATGGGTTCTTCTACACAACTCTCTGCTTCTTCTCCTCTATGCTCTATGCTCTCTCTTTTCAATGTTGCTAATTTTACAAATGATACAAGATGAGGGTGTCTATAGTCGGTTTTCCCTCCTACGCTCTAAACTGTCTAATCTAGAATTTAATTCTACCTACTTACGTTAACTGCCTATAAATGCCTTTACACCTTACAGATGAGAGAAGATCACTCAAGATCTGTTTACAATATGGAAGTACGTACTCTCTTAACTATTACATTAATGTCTGCACATCCAAACTTTCAAGACAATTCAAACATTTTCAGCATGTGTCCAAATGAAATGGCATTTTTCCCCATGCTCATTTGCTGCTGGCGATGCTCCTGCATCATACTCCCTTGCTTGAAAATTTTTCATGAACTCATGTTCATGAGCTCTTGCACTGTTTATCCATGCTTTTGAATTTTTGTTTCATTCTCCCAGCTGGCATCTTCAACTGGATGTCCTTTCTATTTGATCAAGTATTGGAAATATTCTTTTCTCTTGGTCTTCTTGCTGACTCTCTTGTCAAGTATTCTCTCCATATGTGGCTTTTCAGCTATAGGCATTTTTTTATCCCATTGAGACTCTGTTTGTTCACTATCTGCTCCTATTTCTCTAGCTTTGTAAGGGTAAAAATCTGATATGGTGAATATCGGTGAAATTTCAATTCCATCAGGTAATTAAATCTCATATGCATTTGCACCAAATTTGCTTATGACCCTGCCTGGTCCAATTTTCTTTATTTTCAGTTTGTTATATGTTCCCCTTGGGAACCTCTCCTTCCTCAGATGTGCAAGAATCAAATCACCAACTTCAAACTGAATTTTTCATCTGTGTTGATCTGCTCTGCACTTATACTCTTGGTTTGAGTTGTGCAATCGCTCCTTCACTTGGATGTGAAGTTCTTTCATTGCCTCTGCAAAATCTTCTGCACTGGCACTCCTAGTTTCATTCTATTCTGAATCTTTCAATTCAGAAACCCCCCTAGGTTGCATTCCATAAACAACTTGAAATGGACTCTTCCTCGTGCTTCTATTGGTTGAATCATTATAAGAAAATTCCGACTATGGTAGAATGTGATCCCACTGACTGTGATGTTTAGTTACTAGGCTCCTTAGTAAATCTCCCAAGCTTATGTTTACAACTTCTGTTTGCCCATTCGTCTGAGGATGATAAGCTGAGCTAAATGAAAAACTTGTCCCTATCTTTTTCCATAAAGTCCTCCATAAATGTCCCATGGATTTGGTGTCTCGATCTGAAACAATGCTCCTTGGTAAGTCGTGAAGTCTGACAACTTTTTTGAAAAAAAGGTTCGCAATGTGAGTTGCGTCGCTGGTTTTTTGACATGGTATAAAGCATGCCATTTTTTAAAATTCGTCTACCACCGCAAAGATTGAATCAAACCCTCTTTGCGTTCTTGGAAATCCCAACACAAAATCCATGCTTACTGCATCCCACAGCCTCTCTGGTATGGGTAATGACTGATATAACCCTGTGTTCTGTTTTCGTCCTTTTGTGTACTGGCAAATTCTACATATGTCCACAAATATTTTGACATCTTCTCTCATTCCTGGCCAAAAATATGAGCCATTCAACTTCGATAATGTTTTATCATGACCGAAATGTTCGGCCAATCCTCCACTGTGTTTCTCTTTCAACATATTTTCCCTCATGGAGCATTTTGGAATACATAGTTGATTGCCTCTGAATAATAATCCATCTTGGATCATATATTCAGCCCATTGACTTCTATCCCTGAGAACTGGATTCTGAGATGCTTCATACACCTCTTTGAAATATGAATCATTCTTGTACATATCCTTGAGGTTATCAAAACCCAAAGTTTTGACTTTGAACTCCTGCACTAATAAACATTTCCTTCTCAAAGCATCAACAACTTTGTTAGCAGTTCCTGAAATATGCTTAATTACAAAAGTAAAATTCTGCATATATTCAACCCATTTTGCATGCTTCTGGTTCAATTTATCCTACTGAGTTACAAATTGTAAGGCATGATTATCACTATATAAAACGAACTCTTTAGGAACCAAATAATGCCTCCACTTTTTAAGTTCCTGTATGACTACATAAAATTCTTTGTCATACGTGGAGTACTTAAACTTTGGCTCATTCAGTTTCTCACTTAAGTATGTGACTGACCTATCATCTTGACTCAAAACCACTCCAATTACAAATCCACTAGCGTCACACCTGACCTGAAACATCTTACTGAAATCTGGTAACACCAGAATTGGTTGTTCTGTAATCTTCCTCTTTAACAAACTGAAGCTTTTCTCTACTTCCTCTGTCCAGTGAAAAGATTTATTTCTTTTCTTCACGGTGTCCATCATTGATGCGCTAATTCCACTAAAATTCCTGATGAATTTTCAATAGAAACTAGCCAATCCATGAAAACTTTGAACTTCAAAGATATTCTTTGGTGATGGCCAATTCTTAATCACCTCCACTTTATCTAGATACATCTTCAACTTATTTGCAGAAATAACAAAACCCAAATAAATGAGCTTTGTCTTTAGGAATGAGGATTTATTTATATTTATCAGCAACTTCTCTTGCTGCAACCTCTGCATCACTGTAGCCAAATGTTTCAGATGCTCTGCCTCTATTTTACTGAAAATCAGTATGTCATCAAGATACACAATGACAAATTTTCCGTTGAAATCCTTCAGGACTTCATTCATCAATCTCATGAAAGTACTCAACACGTTTGTTAAGACAAATGACATAACAAGACATTCATACAACCCTTCATTAGTCTTGAAGGCTATCTTCCATTCATCACCTTCTCTCATATGAATCTGATGATATCCACTTTTCAAATCAATCTTTGAAAAAAAAAAAATTCCACTGAAGCAATCCATCAAATCATCGATTCTTGGTAAAGGAAACTTGTACCTGATGGTAATCTTGTTAATTGCTCTTGAGTCTGTACACATTCTCCAGCCTCTATCTTTCTTTGGACTGAGTATTTTCGGAACAACACATGGACTCAAGATTTCTCTAACCAACCCTTTTTCCATTAAATCCTGGACCTGTCTTTTGATCTCTTCATTCTCCTGTGGCATCAATCTGTATGCTGCTTTGTTTGGTAAACTAGCTGCAGGTATAATATCAATGTGATGACTTATACTTCGGATCAGTGGCAACGAAAGAGGTAGTTCGTCCACTACTATATCAACAAATTCTTCCAATAGCTTATGAATTTCCTTTGGTAAATCATCCACTCTTGTGTTGTTCAAAACAATTCTAGGTTTCCTGACCACAATGAATTGTGGATCTTCCTTCTTCTTAACCTCATTAAGAAGTTCCTTCCCACTCATGAGAAGTACAATGTTTCTTACTTCAGGTTTCACCTCTTTTTCGTTAATTGGCAACAACATGTGAGTTCTCCCATTCTTGTCTAGGGTGTGTGTGTTCTTCCTCCCATCATGAACCACATTCCTATCATATTGCCATGGTCTACCCAATAGTAGATGACAGACACCCATGGGAATGAAATCACACAATATCTTATCATTATATCCTCCTATCTTAAATTCAACTAAACATTGTTTAGTGACATTTACTTGATTTCCATTTTGTAGCCATGAAACTCTGTATGGAATTGGATGTTCAATAGTCTCCATCTCTAGCTTTTCTACCATCTCTGTAGAAACGAGATTGTCTGTGCTACCACTGTCCACAATGACCTTGCATACCCTTTCTTTGTTTTTTCAAGCATTCCAAAAACGACCTTTCCTTTGCACTAGATTCTCCGCCTGCTTTTCTGGCATTAAGAGAACCTTCCTCATCACCAGTGATCTTTCAACTTCAGCATCCTCTGCTTCAAAATTCCACCTTTGTGCTTCAGCAATGTGAGTCTCACCACCTTCTTTCTTCTTATCTAGACATTCATAAGACTTATGCCCATTCTTTCCACATGTGAAGCATTTTACTACTCCACCTCTACCTCTTCCTCTTCCTCTAGCGCAAGGAAAAGTGTTGTTATCAGCATACTGTCCTCCCTATGAGCTTCCACCTCTCTCATTTTGAGGTTGAGGTTTCTTCCACTCTTCCTTAGGATTCTAATTCCTATCTTGGGAAACTATTTTTCCTCTAGGATGACTTCTGCCTCATCCTCTTTGAATTTTCTTTTGGCTCAGCTTCTCTTCAGCCTTCAGAGCCATATGATAAGCATCTTCTATAGTCCGAATGATCATCATGCTCATCTCATCCTGAATGTCGTATCTCAGACCATTCATATACCTAGCAACCTTTTCATCATCACTTTCATGATGACCTGCCCTAATGTTTAGCTTGTAGAACTCTTCAGTGTACTCCTTCACTGACATCAACTTCTGTCTCAAATTCTGCATCCTCCAAAACAAAGTGATTTGGTAATCCTTGGGTATGAATTTCTCCTTCATCTTCGCAATCATTCTATCTGAACTCTTGATTTTCTGCTTGCCTTTATAGTGTCTGTCAGCTTGTAGTTCATCCCACCATAATGTTGCATGTCCTTTAAGTCTTGTGACAGCATGTTTGACCTTTTTTTCTTCCTCGACATCTTCATAGTCAAAATATGTGTCCAGGGCTCTAATCTAGTCTAGAAGATTTTCAACATCCAGGTTTCCCTCATATACTGGAATGTCCATTTTTTCTCTAGCACCCATCCTTGCAATAGACCTGAGTAGGCATTCATTTGCTGCATCCTCTGCTACAACTTCTTCTCCTCCATGTCCAACTTCATCTTCATTTTCAGACTCACTGATATCTCCAACACCGACTATGCGCCTCTGTGATAATTCCATGGCATCCAACCTAGCACACATTTCATGCATCTCTCTTGCCCCTGGCAGCTCATGTAATTTCCTTCCCTTTCTTCTTTCCATTTCCCTTTCCTCTCATGGATCGGGCATTTGTCTATCTCTTCTTCTCGGCGAAATGGCTATAAAATTCCTCATTTCCCTGCTACAAAAAGAAAAGAAAATTTTCCTACGCTCTGATACCAAAAATGGTGCAGACCTCAAACCCTTGGGCTAAGCTCTGCGTAAGATCGCTCTCTCTCTACCATTTGAGTCTAACTGACTCTTTGATCCATTTTTAGGAAATCAAACAGATCTACAATGGTGTCACCATAGGTCCTTATGAATTGAGCCTGCGTACACAAACGCTAAGCACCAATTCAAATTCTCTGATCCACTATGTGGTCACGTCCTTCACTATTTCGGAACTTCGGATATGGCAACTTCGCGACTCCTGTTATTGAGTGTCTTGACTCTTTGACTTACGAAACCCAAATTGTCGATTCACCAAAATGTAGGCCTTGTTATCCTCCAAACTTATGTCGCGTTTCGTTATTTTGGGAATCTTGGAACAGATATCCCGACCTCCTATTCCTTGAAATGTCGAAATGCCAAATTTTGACACGTTTCCCAGTGTTGGCCCCACCATGGAACTTTCCTCCTTTCCGGGGTTTCGAACTTCACAATTTCCCAAATCCTGATGCTAAGCTTTCAGTTCTTCAAATCGCGAATCCATGAAGTGAAAATTCACAAGGTATCCAACGGCCCTTCTTGGCTTGGATCCTACGATCTGATCTCTCCTGAGATTATACTTCAGAAAACAATCACCACAACTCCTCTTACTCCTCTACAAGATCCAACGGCTCTTAGGACTTCACAACTTCTCCACAGAGAATTTCGACCCCTGATCCTCCTCTTGAGAATTTCTACGAAACGAACAAATGTTCTTTCGCCAGAACTTGACCTCTGTGAAACAAATTCACTCTGTCTCCCTTCAAACAGGTTTAATTTCTACCTTCTTTTGAACAGTTCACAAACACTAACTCTCCTAAGCTTCTTTCACAACTTCGAGTCTTCAAAGAAAAAACTCCTGCACGCACTCCTTGCGGCAACCCTTCAAATCCTTCTAAGTATTTTATTTCTTCGACCATGTGCACTCCTCTTGCGACAAAAGTATTTCAACTCTTCTCTCTGTTGATGGATTCTAAACTTTCAGCCAGTCTGCACACACCTTGCATGGATTTTGTGCCTGATTTACACTACTGTGGAATATGAGAACAACGGTATCCCTCCTGAGCTTTCAGAGATGAACTCTGAACCCGTCGACACACTCCTTGCAAACGTTTCACTGCACTCCTTGCAGGAACTCTTGCTCAGATAGAGAAACAATTGAAACTCATTTCCTTACTCTCTCAGATTTCAAATACTTAACATGAAATCATACATACATAGCATAAAAGAAAATGCATAACAGAAAGAGTAAAACAACCATGAGCATAACATTCAACATGCATACACAGAAAGTATTAGAACACCATGAGTCTGAATCAAAGCTTCATATATTAATCTCAGAACTTATGTACATGGGTTCTTCTACATAGCTCTTTGCTTCTCCTCTATGCTCTATGCTCTCTCTTTTCAATGTTGCTAATGTTACAAATGATACAAGATGAGGGTGTCTATAGTCGGTTTTCCCTCCTATGTTGTAAACTGTCTAATCTATAATTTAATTCTACCTACTTATATTAACTTCCTATAAATTCCTTTACACCTTACAAATGAGAGTGGATCACTCAATATCTGTTTACAATATGGAAGTACGTACTCTCTTAACTATTACGTTAATGTCTGCACATCGTAACTTTCAAGACAATTCAAACATTTTCAACATGTTCCAAAATGAAATGGCGTTTGTCCCCACGCTAGTTTGTTGCTGACAATGGTCCTGCATCATCTTCCCAACAGTCATAATAATTAATTACAATTATCAAATTCAAAATTTGGAATTGCCATAAATGGCAAAAATTTTCCAAATTCAAATTTACTAAAAACCGAATAATTTTCCAACGACTTTTATAATTCAAAAACACTTTATTTCTGGGGATGTCGCATAATGTTTTTGGAATCCAAGGAAATTCATACATCAGCCCCTTGGAAGAATTAGTTATCCTTAGCATGGTCTTTTGGAATTTTTGTTTGTTGGATTTAGATACCATGTATACCATGTGCATGATTTCACACCAGTTATGGTTCTTGGATGCTCTCTATGTATTTGGATTTCTAGAGTTTATACACTTTCAATTAGAATTCAACTTCTATCACCTTGGTTATGTGTGCCTCAATCCCAGTGAGAAACTATATTTTGGTGTTGTGGGTTCCCTTTCTTGCGAGTACGAACTAGAGGACATCCAGTGGGATTATATATATAAATTATATATTATTATATACTATTCCATTATGTATTACAACAATGAAAAACCACCATTTTTAGTGAAGAGACACACCCTTCACAATGGTAAATTAAAAATATTAATGACTACATATATCAATTATTAATGAGAATTTAGTTATACTACAAATCATCCCTCCTTCAAATTCTTCATCATCGAAGCATTGTTATTTTGATGGCTAGGATTTTTTGGATTTTTTGGATTCTGAAGGTTTCCAATCCTTCATTAAGAACCATCCATACTTGAAACTGATTGCATTGAGGATGAGATATTATGAGAGGATTGCATAATGGGATTTGTTTCCACGTTTTTCCCTTTAGACAATAATGCATGTTTTTTCTCTTGCACTTGATGATACTAAGGTGGTTGTGAATGTAAATATTGTTGAAAATAGGGTTGGTGTTGTACTAATATAAAATTAAAAACCTATGACTGATTGTATGGATCACTTTGGTATCCACTCATAGATTATGAATTCCCAACACCGTATCCATGTTTGGTTACTCTAATAGAGGTAACTTGCCTTTGAAATAATTCCTCAGAGTAAGGATTGGCATCTGGTTTCCATGATGGTTGTGTACCAAGAGGGGGTGGTTGTGGGAATGCTATAGAACAACCATTACTAACTCCTGGAATTGGAAAATCCAAAGAAGATGAGGAACCTCTACTAGTAGTGACTATAGCTAATGTCCCAGGTGCACATGTAACATCATAACCATAATGTATATAATAGTATTCCCATGATTGATACTCCTAATTTTGATTCTGATCTGGACAACTTAAATATGATGGTGTGAAGCATGAATAATTTGAATAATCCTCATAATTTTCATAATTATTTCCACTCCATGAGCGAGTGTGACCACTAAATATTGTGCTTCGGTACCCTTATGAGTTCTGATAAACACTAGCAATGTAATAAGTTGTATTTCTTCAATAATTTATTAAGTACATGTATATGATATTGCATTATGAAATGAGTTAATAGGATGATAAGGAGCACCTAAATTTTGATAGTATCCCACATACTGACAATAAGAGTGGTTAGACTGGAAACTTTGGCTATTTAATTCCTTATTCCCATTTTTCACTGATGTAGCATGGTCCTTTGGGTTTAGTGAATTCCACCAACTTATTCTTGGGGTTTAGGGAATTACACCAACAACCAAGTTGATGTGTATTCTCTAGTTCAAGCTTTATGTACCATCAAGAACCAAGTTGGATTACAAAGAGGGGGCGCGAATCAGTAATAGTGTAATTATAATCCTTTTTCTTCAAATGTTATATCAATGTAGAATTATTATATAATAATGAGAAATAAAAAATAAAAAATCACACACATACACAGTAAACCAACTTTTTACGTGGAAACACAAATCGAGAGAAAACCACATAATGTTTTTTCTTATATGTCTTGAAGAATTACATTCATTGGAAGCACCAAATTCCTTTGTTTTCCAGCTGCAACTGGAAGGAGGCTCCAACCCCCTAGT
>JZKD02S0051734.1:59395-117674 GCA_000966675.3 Picea glauca | reverse complement strand
TTTTTCTTATATGTCTTGAAGAATTACATTCATTGGAAGCACCAAATTCCTTTGTTTTCCAGCTGCAACTGGAAGGAGGCTCCAACCCCCTAGTTTCTTAGGCTACAACCTGAGGTAATATCCAACTCCTCAATTCTCTGGATACAACCAGAAGGAGGCTACAACCCTCTATGTTCTTCGGCTACAACTGGAAGGTGGCTACAACCACATGTCCTTGTACCGTCCTGCCACCCTGAAGTAGAAGTAGAATGATGGAACCACTGTCAAACTATCATTGTGATATATATCACTATAAACCTATACCAATAAATCTGAACCATGCATCAACCATGCATCAACCTGTACCTCAACCTATAATCAAGATGTACCATAAACAAGTGCATCAACTATGCACCAACCTATACCAAACAACATGTAATCAACATGTACCATAAACAAGTGTATCCAATGATGTACCAAGTATGTACCAATCATGTTTCAACTACTCATCAATTATGACACATTAATATTTACGAACAACATCAACTATACACCTCATGTATCTGCCAACTCATCAACTAATTGTCTCAACCATGTACTCAACATGTACCTTAACCAAAATCCCTCATCAATTTCATCATCCAAATCTGATTTATAGCTCTGTAATAGACCTGGTGTATATGATCAAATTCCTGCAAACCTTTCTTAACTTTAACAATAAGAGACTAGTATTTTCATCAAACGTTTCTTTAGTCTCACATGCCTAGCTTTGGATTAGTCAACAACCCTAACTTGAAGTAATTATAACTTTGAACCTATAATGTATAAAGATATGAAAATGATACACAATATTCTTTAGTTTTTTTTATGAAATTCCTATAGGTTCCACTACTTGGAACCTCTCAGAAAAGGAGTTATAGTAAAAATGGCATACCTTGTTGAATTTTGGATTATTCTAGAGAGCGACATTGTAGAGCGTGCCCCACATGAAATATTAGTTGAATTGATCTGAAACCATTAAAAAACATATTTCATACTATACCCTAACCAACACATTTTGTCTCACTGAATTTTGATCTTTTATGAATAAGGTATGGCGTTTTTACCCAAAACACCTATTTTTAACTCGTTTTAGGACTAGCCACAAACCCTATATTCCACGGAGTGTAAATCCCAAAATACAATGACCCACAAGATTAATTTGTTACCACAGATACTTGGGTATGTTTTCGCAATGGCATAGCAATTTGATGGTCTAAATCATTATAGAAACAAAGTTATAACGAAAATGGTGAGATGACCTGTAAATAACATACCTTAGAAAGCACCACCAAAATAATTTATCCTTCCTTGCATTTCCACCTTATTTTCTTCACCTTCCCTCATAAATTCAGCTTATATATCCTTCGTTACCTTAGACACCTATAAATATTCAATATGCTCAAGTGTAATTAAAATGAGAGAGGCTTGCCTGTTATTTATACTCTCTAAGTAGCTTCCTTAAAAACATCTTCTAGGTCACTTGGCCCACTTTCCTTATTTTAGGGTTAAACCAGTTCTAATTTATCCATTAAATTTATTATTGAAATAATTTATTTAGAATTCATTTAGAATTATAATACACTCATCACTTCACTTTATTATTTACATTTTAAAATCTCTTAAACTACTTTGACTACTTTGACCTCTTGGGGCTTCTAGATGACATATGAGGGTCCTCCAACTTCGTAAGGCCATAACTCTCAAACCGTGAGGATTTATATGACATTCCACATACCACCAGAAATGAAATGACATGTATTATCCATATATAATAATATTACCTTCAAATATAGAAAAAACCATACCGTTATCCATCAAACAAACTTGGGTCTATTACCCAAACCTGGGTTCTCCAACCTCACATGGTAATAATTGTCTAATCGTGAGGAGTTATTTGACGTTATACATACCACTGGAAATGGCATGAAAAGAACTATCCATATAGTATAGTTTCCCTGACAAATTCTCTATCCTTCATCTCATTATTCCACAATTAAGCATGGGTTCTCTTACTCCACAAAGTGTTTTTCCATGAGGGCTCTCACCATAAGGGGACCACTTTGGAGTTCATCCATATTTACTTCTTATCAACCATGAAAAACCAATAATGAGTCATATTTAAATAAAAAAATCTTGGGTCCATTACCCAAACCTTTGCGCTATGGGGATTTCTTCAAGGGTTGACATCAATGAAAACCAACCTTAATCAACAATCTCCCCCTTTGGAATTGATGGAAACACTCTGATGCAATATTAAAATCATATCACTCATTCTCCCCCTGGAACCATGCCTCTGTCCTCTGCATTTGATAAATTTGCCTCTGTCCTCTGCATCTAATAAATCTCTCCCCCTTTGTCATCAATGGAAAAGGTATTTTTCCATCTGGGGCTTCTCCCCTAACCGAACTATCCTCTTATGATTCTTCCTCATGTACATCTATGGCATATAATATAAGCATTCAAAAAGCATTCATTTTGGAGTAGAAATAACTCCAAGTCTTTGGTGAAGATATTCAAAGGATTCCCATGGAAGTGGTTTTGTAAAGATGTCTACCACTTGTTCTTTTATGCCCACATACTCAACTTTGATGTTGTTTTCTGCAACCTATTCCCGTAGAAGGTGATACTTGATTGGAATGTGATTCATCTTGGAGTGCATCGCTGTGTTTTTTGAGATATTGATGGAACTTGTATTATCACAATATATTGGAATGGGCTCATCATACTCAACCTCTATATCTATCAAAGTTTGTTTCATCCAAAGAACCTGTGTACAACATATTGTTGCTGCAATATACTCTGCCTCGACTATAGATAGAGATATTGATGATTGTTTCTTGCTTAGCCATGATACCAAAAACTCACCTAAGTAGAACACTTCTCCTTTGGTGCTTCATTGGTCATCAATACAGCTTGTCCAATCTACATCTATGTAGGCAATAAGTGATAGATCTTTTCCTTTTGGATACCATAATCCAAAATCTTTTGTTCCTTTGAGATATCTAAAGATCCTCTTTACTGCGAATACATGTGATTTCTTTGGTGTTGCTTGAAATTGTGCCATCTGTCCAACTACTTTCATTACATCTGGTCTAGATGTTGTCACATATAGTAGGATTCCAATCATTGACTTGTATTTCCTATGATCTGTAGACTTCGAATCATCATCTTTGCTCAACTTACAACTTCTTTGCATGGGAGTGATAACTGGTTTGGAATCTTCCATTTCGAACCTCTTTAGAATTTATTTGATATACTTGGTTTGAGAAATAAAAATTCTTTGGTTTCTTTGACGTATCTAAATTCCCAAAAAGAAGGATAGTTCTCCAAGTAACGACATTTCAAATTCATTCTGCATGTCTTTTGAAAATTTATATCTTAACATGTCATCATCACTACCAAAAATAATATCATCAACATAAACTTCAATTAATAAAATATTACCTTGACTTACCTTAATGTAGAGGTTGTTGTCTGCACTTCCTTTTATGAACCCTGCCTACTACAGATACTTATCTAGTCTAGAGTACCATGATCTAGGAGCCTATTTTAGACCGTACAAGGCCTTATTTAATTTTCACACATAGTCCGTGTTCTCTGAGAACTGAAATCCTTCTGGTTACTCAATGTAGACTTATTCTTCAAGTTTCCCATTCATAAAAGATGATTTTACATCCATTCGATATAGTATAACATTTTTGGAGCATGCATAAGCTAAAATAAAACAGATTTCCTCTATTATGGCAACTGGGGAAAATGTCTCTTAAAAGTTGATTCCTTCAATCTATGCATATCCTTTACATACCAATATAGATTTGTTTCTTGTAGCATGTCCATCTTCATTTAATTTATTCCTGGAAACCCATTTTGCATCGATCACATTCTTATTCTTTGGTCTTGGAACCAATTCCGAAGTGTCATTTTTCTCTATTTGATCCAATTCTTCATCCATGGCCTTATTCCAAAATTTATCCTTGTTGGCTTCTTCAAAATAGTTTGGTTCAATTGTAGATACGAGTGCTCAGTGTGTTTGTTCTGGTGAACAGATTTTTCTTTTAGCCTCAACTCCTGCATCTTTGTTTCCAATAATTTGATCTGAAGGATTCAGATTCTTCTGTACTCATTTTCTAGGTGTATTTGGAGATACTTGATGAACTTACTCTTCTGATTCTATCAGATTCTCTTCATATTCATCTTCCTCTTCTACTTTTTTTCATATTCTTCTTTGAAAATTTGTTCCATTAATTTGTTTTCTTCTTCCTTTGATTCGGGTCTTCTTGTTTCATCAATTGTTACGTTGATTCTTTCCACAACTTTGTTTAATATTAGATTGTAACACTTGTATGCTTTCCTTGTACTTGAGTAACCAACAAGTATTCCTTTGTCCACACAAGAGTCAAACTTTCTCATTCTTCCATATTCTCTTTTGATGTAGCATTTGCTTCCAAAAACTTTGAAGTGCTTCACATTTGCAGGTCTTCCTTTCCATAGCTCTTAGGGAGTTTTACCAGTGTTGTTTATGATCATTACTCTGTTTTGAATGTGAACTACTGTATGCAATGCCTGTGTCCAAAAAATATCTGTCAACTTTGAATTCATTATCATTGCGAGCCATTTCTTGTACTGTCATGTTCTTTCTTTCAAAAACTCCATTATGTTGAGATATCCTAGCAAGGGAGAATTGCCTTTTTATTCCATGATTGTTGCAGTAGTCCATGAAATTCTTTTGGGTGAATTCTCCACCATTATCCAATCTTAAGCATTTAATTCTTGAATCCATATCATTTTCAACCATTTCCTTGTAGATCTTGAAGTTTTCAAAAGCTTCTGACTTGTTCTTGAGTAAACAAACTGCAGTCATTCTTGTATAATCATCAACTAATAACATAAAGTATCTCTCACCTTTTAAGACTTTTTTTGTAGTTGGTCCAACTAGATCAATATGCACAATTTTAGTGGATTTTTTGTTGAATATTCCTTTGATTTGAACCTAGTCTTTGTTTGCTTTCCTTGTTGGCAATGCTTGCATAAAGTATTGGCTTGTTTCGTGATATGGGGCATTTCTTTGACTGCTTTTCTTTTGCTGACTTTGACAAGGTTATCAAAATGCATGTGACCCATTATTATTTGCCATGAAAAACTTTCATCTTCCTTTCCTAGACAACACTTTTCATTTTCGATTTCACTTAACACATATATGTTGCTTGAAGTTCTTGCAGTTGTAGCGACCAATTTCCCTAAACCTTCTTTTCTTATCTCACACTTTTGTGAATCAGAAGTAACTTTATGAACTTGGTCGCACATTTGAATCACACTTAAAAGATTATGTTTCATATCTTCTACTAGTAGAACATTTTATGCCTTTTCATTATTGTTCCCAATTCAGACTGTGTCTTTTCCAATGATTTTGGTTGAATCATCATTTCTGAAGGAGACTAGTCCATCTCTTTCCATTCGTAATGTAAAAAAATTGTCTCTATCACATGTCATGTGTTTTGAACATCCACTGTCAACATACCAACCATGTTTCTTCTATTTAACATGTAGAGAGACTATGCATTCTTAATTGCTATATTGATCTTGATTTCTTATCCATGTCATTTTTTGAGGTTCTTGTTTGTGACTCTATTGAGGTTCTTTAGGAGGGACTGTCATTCTGCAATATTTGGCCATGTGTCCAAAATTTTTACATTTGTAACATTCCACTTTAGTTCTCAAAGATTCAAGCCTATTGTATATTCTTCTTTGTGTTCCACTAGGTCTTCTTGAATAACCCCTTTGTGTATGGCTCTCAAAGTAGTTATTGTTCTTGTTGTTAGCTCTGCAATTTATAGATTTATGTCCAAAATTATTACCTGCATAACATAAACCAAAAAATATAATTTGATACCTGGTAGATGAAGATATTCTGAAAGGAGGTGCTCTTATGAATCCTTCTTCTTCTTCTTGAGGCATGTCTATCTATTGTTGATTCTGAAATCTAAATCTTCTCGGTGGAGGAGAGTCCCTGTAATCTTCCTTGTATATATTTTTATCCCCTTTGATTGTTTCTTCATATCTTTTTGGATTTGTTTCTTGCTCTTTTGGTTTGGAGCTTGATCCCTTTTCTATTTAATTGTATCCAAGTCCAGACTTGTCAAGATGATAATTTTGACTACTGATAATTTCATCCAGAACTTTTGAGCTATTCTGCATATTTTTCTTTTGATTATCCTTTCTTAGTGTGACAATCTCCTCTTCTAGGTTTCCAATGATCACGTCCTTTCCTTCTGGTTGTTCTTTGAGTGCTTCTTCAATTCTTTTATCTTCTTCTATTTGAACCTTCAATGTTGTGATTATTTGTTCTAGTTCTTGTGTGTCTTTTTTCTTATCTATTTATGATTGTAGTTTCTTGTCTTTATTCTTTTCTCTTCTGATAACTTCTATGGCACTCATTAATTCTTTTCGAAAGTCAACTTTTGTCTCTTCAATTTCTTCTTCATATAATTCTTCATATTCTTCTTCAGAGTCTTCTATATCATGGTCTTCTACTTCCATGAATAGAACTCTCCTTGTTTCACTATCACTGACTTCATCTTCATCTGTTGATGAAATGTCTTTTTTGGTACAAAATATTTTCTTGAAAACTTTCTTTGTAGTTCTTTTACCTTTATATGTTTGTCTGCCTTTTGAGTAACCTTCATCATTTATTTTTTTCTTATGAGGACATTTGTTAGAAAAAATGACCAATACCATCATAATTAAAACAAATTAAAGGAATCTTACCTCTATACCTACCATTGGTTCCCTTGTTTAGTCTTTTCACGAAGTTGGTCACTTCTTCATCATCTTCCGAGACATCGTTGTTGTTGCTATATTATTATTTTTCCTTTTTATTTTGATTTTATCTTTTGAATGTTTTGAACGATTCTTCTTTTACATCTGGATTTTCTTGTTCATTTCTCATCTCATATGCTATGAAGATTCCATGCAGTTTGTCCATGATTATTGATTTTAGATGCGATCTTTCTTCTAGAGTTGATATCTTAGGGTTGAATCTCATAGGAAGAGATCTTAGTACCTTTTGAACAATTACAAATTCTTTGATTTATTCTCTCAATCCTATGATTTTATTCATTATTTCATCAAATCATAATAAGTAGGTTGTGATATCCTCATCTTTGTTCATTTTTAGTTGTTCGAAATAGCCTCTGTAAGTTTGAAGCTTTCCTTCTTTGACTTTTGAATCTCTTTCATAAATATTCTGAAGCTTGTCCCAAATCTCTTTAACAGATTTACAATGTGCAACTTTGGTGAATATCATATCACTAAGACCATTCAAAAGTGCATTTTTTGCCTTGTAATTATTCTCACCGAGTTTCACTTCTTTGCCATTTGTTGGTGGAATTGTTGGTCCTGTGTATCCATATACAATTTCTTGTCAAAGTTGAAATCCCTGTTCCTGTATATATGTCTTCATCCTTATACTATAAAAATCATACTTTTGTCCATCAAACTATGGTATTCCATTTTTATATGAGTTAGTACTCTCCATGATCTACCTTTCAGTGGTTAAACTGATTTTTGAAGGAACCTTCTTCGATACCAATTGTTGGATTACTGAGAGGGAGGGTGAATCAATAATAGCATAATTATAATCCTTTTTCTTCAAATGTTATATCAATGTAGAATTATTATCCAATAATAAGAAGTAAGAAATAAACAATCACGCACATACATAATACAATAGTGTTTTATGTGGAAACCCAAATTGGGAGAAAACCACATAATTCTTTTTCTTATATGTCTTGGAGAATTACATTCATTGGAAGCACCAAATTCCTTTGTTTTCCAATTGCAACTAGAAGGATGCTCCAACCCCCTAGTTTCTCAGGCTACAACCTGAGGGAGGCTACAAATCCCCAATTCTTTGGCTACAAACAGAAGGAAGCTACAACCCCCTATGTTCTCTGGCTATAACTAGAAGGTGGCTACAACCACCTATCTTTGCCCCATCCTATCACCCTGAAGTAGAAGTAGAATGATGGAATCACTATCACACTATCAATGTGAGATATATCATTGTAAACATGTACCAATAAATCTGAACCATGCATCAACCATGCATCAACCTATACCTCAACCTATAATCAAGTTGTACCATAAACAAGTGCATCAACCATGCACCAACCTATACCAAACAACCTATAATCAACCTGCACCATAAACAAGTGCATACAACCATGTACCAAGTATGTACCAATCACATGTCAACTACTCATCAACTATGACTCATCAATATGTACCAACATCATAAACTATACACCTTATGTATGTGCCAACTCATCAACTACTTGTCTCAGCCATGTACTTAACATGTACCTCAACCAAAATCCTTCATTAATTTCATCACCCAAAACTGATTTGTAGCTCTGTAATAGACCTGGTGTATATTATCACATTCCTTCAAACCGTCCTTAACTTTAACAACAAGAGACTAGAATTTTCATCAAACTTTTATTTAGTCTTAGATGCCTAGTTTTGGATTAGTCAACAACCCTAACTTGAAGTAATCATAAATTTGCACTTGTAATGTAGAAATATCTGAAACTGATACATAATGTTCTTCACTATTTTTTATGCAATTGCTCTAGGTTTCTCTACTTGGAACCTATTAGAAAAGGAGTTATAGAAAAAATGGAATACCTTTCTAAATTCTGGCTTATTCTAGAGAGTGACCTTGTAGAGCATGCCCTGAACGAAATATTTTTTGAATTGATCTGAAACTACTACAAAAAATATTGAAGAATATAAACTAACCAACACATTTTATCTCACTGAATTGGGATCTGTTATGAAGAAGTTATGATGTTTTTACCTGAAACACTTGTTTTTAACTAGTTTTAGGACTAGCCACAAACCCAATTTTCCATGGAGTGTAACTCCCAAAATACAATGACCCACAATATGATATTTTTACCACAGATACTTGCGTATGTTTTCTCAATGGCATATCAATTTCATGGTATGAATCATTATAGAAAAAAATTATAGTTAAAATGGTGAGATGACCTGTAAATAGCATACATTAGAAAGCAACATCAAAATAATTTATCCTTCCTTGCATTTTGTCCTTCTTTTCTTCACCTTCCCTCATAAATTTGTCTTAGATATCCTTGGTTACCTCAAACACCTATAGATATTCAATATTCTCAAGTATAATTAAAATGAGAGAGCCTTGCCTCTTATTTATACTCTCCGAGTAGCTTTCTTAAAAACATATTCTAGGTCACTTGGCCCACTTTCCTTATTTTAGGGTTAACCCACTTCTAATTTTTTCCATTAAATTTATTATTGAAATAATTTATTTTTTATTCACTTTGAATTATAACACACTCATCAATTCACTTTATTATTTACATTTTAAAATCTCTTAAATCACTTTGACTACTTTGACCTTTTGGGGCTTCTAGATGACATATGAAGGTCCTCCAACTTTGTAAGGCCATAACTCTCAAACTGTGAGTTATCTGAAATTCCACATACCACCAGAAATGGAATGATATTTACAATGCATATATAATAGTATTACCTTAAAATATATGAAAAATCATACCATTTTCCATCAAACAAACTTGGGTCCATTACCCAAACCTGGGTTCTCCAACTTCACATGGTCATAACTATCTAACTGTGAGGAGTTATGTGACGTTATACATACCACCAAAAATGGCATGACAAGCAATATCCATCTAGGATAGTTTCCCTGACAAATTCAATGTCCTTCATCTCATTATTCCATAACTAATCATGGGTTCTCTTACTCCGCAAAGTGTCTTCTCATGAGGGCCTTCACCATAATGGGACCACATTGGAGTTAATCCATATTTACTTCTTATCAACCATGAAAAAACAATAATGAGTCATATTTACATCAAACAATTTTGGGTCCATTACCCAAACCTTTGTGCTACAGGGTTTTCTTCAAGGGTTGACATCAATGACAACCAACCTTAATCAACAAGTCTCCCACATGCTGAGAGTAAGAGTGGTTAGAGTGGAAACTTTGGCTATTTAATTCCTTATTCCCATTTTTCAATGATGTAGCATGGTCCTTTGGGTTTAGGTAATTCCACCAACTTATGCTTGGGGTTTAGGGAATTCCACCAACAACCAAGTTGATTTGTATGCTCTATTTCAAGCTTTATGTATTGCTATAAATTTTATAATCAAATCTATAATTTTCATAAGAGATTCAAGAATGATCATCAAATTAATTGATTGAAAATATTCCATAGTTCTCAACAAGTTAGAATTTATCCTCACTTTCTCTCGAAAGGAAGTTTGTTTCTTTCAAAATAATTCATTTTTCCAAGTGAACTCACTTGCCAATGAGGCCATGTCATTGAAAATAGGATTTCTAAGGATCAATGAAATTTCAAGTTAAGAATCCTTACCATAAAATTATACCCATGAATTCAAGGGAATGTACCATCTCCTTAAAGAACAATATGTATTTCCATCCCAACCATTCAAATCAATGAAAGGTGAATAAATTTGATAAGACATATGCACACCCCCTTCACATGCTTAAAATTATGGAAAAGATAACACTTTAATTGCTTAATAGTAATTATCATAGTAGAGGTGGGATACTATAATTTCAAAAGGGAGAAGGAAGTATTGCAATTGTAATACACATAAATTCATATGTCAGTTGCTTGGTAAGAATCATAGTCAACATTAGCATGGTCTCTTAGAATTTTTGTTTGTTGTATTTATATATTGGTTATGTCATGTTCATGATTTAACACCAACTCTAGTTCTTGGATACTCTCTCTGCATTTGGTTTTCTATAGTTTATGCACTTTGAATTAAAATTTGGTACCTATCACCTTAGTTTTGTGGGCCTCAATCACAGTGAGCAACTATATTTTGGTGTTGTGGGTTCCCTTTCTTGTGGGTACAACCTCTTGGCTCTATTGTGCCTAGTCTCAATGGGTTTAATAACCTTCAAAAATTATGGATCTCATGGAATCGTGGTGTTGTTGTGTATTTTATTGAATAGTGGGGTTGTTTCACTATTACAAGTGTACCTTCAGAGGGAATTGTCTCTTTATTGGAACCCCTATCTATGTGTTTTCTCTATCGATTACAAGGAAATACAAGAAATTATAAGAGTTCATAAAGATTCTATTTAGTGTAATAAGACTTCCATTTTCTTTGTCAACTCAAAGGTCCATGAAAATGAGCATCGCTTCACAACTCAAATATCTATATGATGAGTATACTTGTTAAAAAAACCCAAAAAATTGCCACTATGGAAGTTGAATACAATACGTTGAAAAACATGGTTGTAAACTTGGACGAAGGATCTCAATCAAGGAATTCCAATCAAAGGATGTAAATTAATTCTACTCAAGGGGACTTTAAGGAAGAAGACATAGTCTACCAACTAAAAAAGGATACGAATCTTGGAAATTAGGATTCCATTCCCTCAAACGATGGACTAGAAGAAGCTAAAAATTTCCATGTCTTTCACTAATTTTTTATGTTCTTCAAAGTTATTAGAATATTATCCAGTTTGTTTTCCATAATATATAGCTATAATAAGTTATGGGATGTTTGGTCTAAAGATATATGTAAACTCATATTTTTTCATATAAGGAGTTGTGTATTTTTCTTCGAACCTCTTGACACCAATAATATGTACTTTTTTTTTTAAGCTAAGCTGCAACTTTTATATAATACAATTTTTCTTGGTTTTGGTTAAGAAAAAACAATTATTCATTGAAAAATAATTCATTGCATTGATTTTGGCGATGATACATTGAAAAGTGATCCAATGCATTGATTTCAATAATTATCTATTACAAAATGATACAATGCATTATATTTAGAATTGGTTGAATTGCATTAGTTCATATCAATTTACTAATGTTTTTTATTATCAAAATTGATTGTTGGATCATTTTTTATGAAATTGATCTCATTATAAAACTTTGACATGGATGAGGTCAATGTTGTTGAGGAAATCATTAATTGGAGTGTGTAATGCCACATATTCATTTTTTTTGTGTTAGGTATTAATATTGGGGAAGGGAAAATAAAATTTAAAAGGGTGTAAAACCACACCAAGTGTTGTTCCTGAGTCTGTACTAAGGCTTAAAGTACAGTGTCAAGGCATCCGAAAGTATAATAAAGGTTGATAAAGGATTATACTAACCTTCGGTACAAGAAGCTAATGGAGATTTCTACGTTCTCGCTGTCTAGCTTCCAACTGTTCCTGTGTAATGATATCTTGTTCAATGGCTACCCATGAATGTTCCAATTCTTCCCGGGTGTTTGCAGTTTTAAGGATTGTATCGAAAAGATTTAAAGCGATATGTATTTGATTAGATAATCCGGGTTGAATATTAGGATGAGTTGCTGTAGGTACAGTCATTTAGGAACAATATTAGCATGGAAAAGATTTTACAATAGATTTCAACACTGTTTCAATTCGGTAGAAAATAAGAGAAATTTTCGCATAAAGAACAAAATAAGAGTGCAAACTAAAGGCCCTTTCCCGTAACTGTATTATTTTTAGTAAAAGATGTGGAATGAGAGAAAAACATTTTAGCTATGAATAACGTAAAGTTCCTGTCAGTAGAAAACTCAAGTAAACACAGAAGAAAAAATTAACATAGAAATAATTGACAAAGTGTAATAAACATAAAATTCTGTAAATTGCAAATTGGTCTTACACCCGCTGATAGCTGGTGCAGAGGAAAGACAAGAAGCAATTACATAAAGATAAAATTCCTTCACTATAGTAGTGGCCGTACTAAATTATAGTGATACACATCAATTATGTAGAGCAAAATGAAAAGAGACAAGAAACATAACGAAACAAACTTGTAACACAGTTGTGACAGGATCGGAAATCTTCAAATTTTCTTCTATTAACTTCTTTCATGCAAAAAACTCTATTACAATTGATACCAAAAAGTCCAGCCCTTGGTTCTTCTCTTGGTGATCTATTTATACAAATTTGCCCTTCCCTACTCCTATTTTCAAAAAAGTGCCAGCTGCCTGCTTTTACGTGACTTAGTGCATATTATACATCTGTCCATAAACTGGATACAAGTTGTGAAAGTTCCTCTTGGCAGCTGTGAGGAGCAAAAACACTCCATCTCTTCTACTTTATTTTCAAAAAGGGCCAGGTGCTTGTCTTTGCATAGACTCAGTGCATATCCTAAATCTGTCCATGAATTGGGATACAAGCTGTGACGGCTCTGCCTGACAAATAGCTTCAACAAAGTAGCACTCTTGGGCTAATTGTGGAAGTCTATTCCCCATATATGCGTCAACCATATCAAGGGCATCGAGTTGTGTGATAGGATGAATCAAATGTCCATCAATTTGAGCCATGTCTACCTTGTCTATCTTAGATATCTCTGCCAAATTTCTCTCATTTTTCTCCTTCATGTCGAGGGAGATCTGCTCTAAATTCATCTGCCTTAGCGTCTCTGTGTCACCCCCACTTTCCATCCCCAACAGTTCACCATTTATGGATTTGAAAGTTTCTTCTAGTGAATTTGTCACTTTTTGAGCCTGCTCCTTGCTTAAAGTAATCTCATGCTCCCAATTTTTTAACAAGATATTTCCCCTATTCTGTTCAGCAATGGTGAGCCCGGGAGACCCTGCCGAAAACTGATTGTTGGTGGCTATCACTGCTTCTTGGAAGGCGATCCGAGCAACTTCTGCGTTTCTTTCCTTGACAATCAGATTCTCATAAATCTGATGCATTAATAGGCAATCATCTCGAAATTCCCCTACTTTCTTTAGCAGACTCTGTTGAGCAGAAAATATCCTGCTCCGAATGTCGATTGTTCGGTATTTAACAACCTCGATGTTGATCACATTGCTACCTGCGACCTCTAGCTGAGCCTGTAATTGTGTGATTGTATCCCTCTGTTGGTCTGACTGCACTCGACCCTCTCGGATCACTGAGTTTGCTTGTTCCAGCTTGGTTTTGAGGACTTCGATCTCTTTCTTATCGGCCAATTGGGCCAGCTCTATTGCTCCACTTGCTTGACTCTTAGCGTCTTCCGCAGCCGAAGCTACTCGGGCTTCAACAGTCTTGATCAACCGATTTTTTCTCTTAAGATGATTTTTTAACATTGCAATTGAGAATTGGTTTGCCGACGCATAAGCTCCTAGCGTCCCTGCTATTTCTGTGGTGAACTCATCACTTTTCTTGCCTTTTCCATCTGTCATTATTTTGAATTTTTTAACAGTGGACTCTCCCTCTTGATAAAATTCCCTCTTTACCACATCCTTTCCCTTTCTGTCAAAAAAGAACTCATTAGGGGGGAGTTCCTCTGCCCTTATAGGTCTTAGTTCTTCGCCAAATATCCATCCCTCGCTGATGTCTCCCTGAGCCGATTGCAAGGGTGTGACAGAGGTGATGGTCTGTTTGATCTGCTTCACCCCCTTCCTTGGTGTGACGAGTGGGTCTTGTTCTTTCGGAGGATCGGAGGTCTCTGGATTCTTCTCCTGCTTGGGACTTTTCCCCTGTTCGGGACTCTTGTCATGTTCAGCGTTCTTCTCCTGCTTGAGACTTTTCCCCCGTTCGGGACTCTTGTCCTTCTCATGATTCTTCTCCTGCTCGGGACTCTTTCCTTGTTTGGGATTTTGCTCCTGCTCCCCTTCTTGACATTTTTCGGGGTTAGAAGTTTGCCCCACAGAACTTTCGGCCTCCTTTTCTTTGTTCTTGGAAAGTCCCAAACCTCCTAGCACCACGGGAAGACATCTTCTCCTATGTTCCTGAAATTTTAAAACAGAGGCCCTATCTTCGGGTGCTAGGGATCTGATTCGAAATTGCACTTCCGAATAGGACCTCGCCCCTCGGAAAACATCATCCGAGGGAGAACACTCGTGTTCAAACCTCTTTAATCCACAATTCCCCAAATGGGTGCTTACAATTCTCTACGGATCATGCTTTTTGTACTCAATAGAGACTAGGCTCAAATCTTCTAAGGTTGCAGCTTCAGCCTTAGCATGTCCGAAATCTAATAAGGAATAGGAATTAAGCCGAACAAGAAAAAATGACAATACCTTTTTTGATGACGCTTTGATCTCTTTGCTTACTCCGTCGATTACTGTTTATCGTGCAATCTCGCGACAGGCCAGCTTGTCGGGGATGAAAATCGGTAGCGCCAGAGGAGGGACAGCTGCTCTGAAAACTCTAAAATAGGAGAATTCCTCTTCAACGTAAGAGTCTGCGATATGGCTCAAATTCACAGCAATGCTATCAGAGATGCGGGGTGGAAAAAGACCAAAAATGGCGACGTGCAGGGGCACTATCACCCAGTTGAAAATCTCATAAATAAACTCATTTGCATTATTTTCCCACATCTTGTCGTGGTACTCATGCACAGTTTTTTCCTGGGTTGGACTCCAAGCCCAATTCATCAAAGGAAAAGGTGTCATGGAGCATATTGCGTCCATGATATATGCGGACATGAAGAATCCGGATGGTCTCCCGGCTGCCTTTTTCTCCCGGTAATTTGTAATTCTGTTGAAAAAACTGTCGGAGAGCATTTTAGCCCAATTAAATGAGCAACCTTCCACTACCCGAAAGATGAGAGGTACCCACTGGATGTAAAAATGTGCGGTATCTTCCCATCCGAAGAGTCGACAAGTCATCATTGCCACATACATATATTGTGGCTCCAATGAAGAAATTGAATACACACCTTTGTCATTCAGTTTGAATGTTGCGGAACGCGACACCCAATCTTTAATCAAACTAGGCATGGTTTTATCAAATTCCTCGCATTCGTTCTTTTTGAATTCCTCCAGGAATTATTTGCCATATGTATACTCGGAAGTTGCTGGGAGCTTATACATAGATTGGATATGCTCAGGTCCGAAAGTTCCGACCATGGCCTGTCGGTCATTTACGATAGTTCTGGAGGAGAGGTCGATGTGATCCAATGCCCATCGGATCATGTCATAGTATGGGAGAAACCGAGGTCTGGTTGCGACTAGGTGCATTCCCGACTAAACAATTGTTTTGTACTTAGTATTCAGGTCATCCTTTACAATATCGTTGTCATCGTCATCCGAGTCAGAATAATTTACCAACTCGGATTGCAGACTGTCTGAAATAAAAGACCAGGTTGGTACTGAGCCGCCAGTCCTTCGTGATGTGTCTGAGACATTATCTGGACCTTGCGCTGCAACCTCTACATTTTCTTTCGCTGCTCTCCTTGGGGCCATGGCTGACGCTTGCTTTTTCGCTCTTCGGCAATAAACCTGTGTATACATGCGGAAATGAGTTTCCTCGGAGCAAGGTGAGCTCTGTGCGCTTATGAGAAATGTTTAAAAAGAATGAAACTCTGCGTATATATTTAAAAAAAAACTTTGTACCTTTTGAATAACTCTGTCAAATCGCACATAACACCAAATTAAATGTATAAATCCGATCTTATTTATTCGTGGATTTACCCTAAATATTCATTAATGTCATCAATGTTCGACAGCTTGACAGGGAATCGGGTCATGGAGAGCAAGTAAATTCCTCGTGAAGTGTGCCAACCTCAATGCGCAAGACATATCTTACTTAATTTCATTTTTCTAAAATTTCAAATCTTAACGGCTTAAAAGATTTCCTCGCTTTTCGCCACATCATGAATTCCCCTTTATGTTTTTGTCTTTACAGCTCACAAGACTGCGATTTCTGATCTTAGCTTAATTAATACTAATTGTGATTTGGTGGATCGTTAATTATATAATTAACTTAATCGTCATATCGCGACTCGAGAATTCGAAGTCAAACTTTTGGGAGAATGATATGCCGAGTCGTGACATCGCGATGTGGCAATCATTAAGGTTCGAATTAAGAGAGGGAAATCTTAGATTAGGGGATTAATTAATCTCGCTATAATTATGTCGCAACTTCGCGAATCAAAGTTTTGGACACCTTAATTTTATGAAGGAAAATGCTGAGCGGCGACGTGCCGAGAACCAAATTTAACCGTGGTTAGTTTTTTACCATTGATTCTTGACCAAGGTTATCAAAAAAGTTATCGGGATCTCGGCTCTCGGGGTTGAAAAACAAAAAATTTAGGGTCGACGACTGCCAAGGCGTGAAACCCCGATGATGTGTAAACATAGTTAAAGGTTTTACCCCAGTTAATGCTTTGGACGAAAATCAGACCCGAGTTCGCATTTTCGCGATTCGGGACTTGTGAATTCAAGAAATAAAGTGTCCGACTTGCGAGATCTCGAAATAAAAAAAGAAATAAAATGTACTTACGCAAAATGAATCTTTTTTGAAAGATAAAAAGCATTGCTATTCAGGCGACAAGATTTTTCAGAGCTTCATAATTTCGGAAGGAAAATAAAAACAACTTTAGATCTCAAGCATGAAAAGTTGAAAATTGCACGAGGTGAAAAACAAGGGTGGCTCCAACATAGGCTCCAACTAGGGATCCCGCTTCCCTGTGAGGCGGGAAGAACAGTAGACCAGATGCCAAAATTGGGTAAATGGAGTCATAGGCTAAAATCAACAGAAAAATCAAGGAAAAAGATAGAAGGGGAGAGGAATTTCGCTCGGAAACCCAGAAATTTTCTCGAACTTAGATACTCTTTCAAAACACTGCTGAAGTCACTTTCGCAATTTTTCCTTTCTCGCTACTAGGTTTGGGGAACACTTTAAGACAATCGTAATGCTCCTAGGATATTCAACAGGTCTTGTGATTCTTAGCTTGCATCAGAAGAATGATATTATATAGTCTAAAATAGGAAAGTCCCATCGGAATTTGGGGAAATGATCAGGTTTTCAGAAAGTGTTGATTACCAGAGTAGATTGAGGTTTATGTATAACATCCTTACAGATCTCCCAGACATTGCTTCACTACCAGCGAGCCTGTTCAGTACCTCGGTGAAGTTGTCTGACCCTTTTTTATTGAATTTCTTTTCACCACTTCGGAAAATATTTATGCGTTTAAACACTAAGACGAGGGCAATCATTTCTGAATTTCCTTTCATCGTCTTAATAGCCTAGGTGGGGGAAATCATTTCTGAATTTCCTTTCACCACCTGTCTTATTATTTGCTTTTAAAACACGAATATGGGAGCAATCAGTTTATATCAGGGCTGAGATCTGTATAATATTTTTTATCAGAGATCTGCCAACTTATTTTGATTACTCGGTATCAACCTTCCTTTGACCCTCACAAGACCTTTAGTTCTTAGGGAGACAAGGGAGAATGAATAAAACTATAAGGGACATCCTGTTCAAGAAAGCTTTGATTTTTTCGACGCTGTTGAAAAACCTAGGAAATCTAGGATCACTATAAACGTTCCTTAACTTAGCAAAAGATCAAGTAGTTGTGAGGACCAGCTTTCTTATTAAGATCTGTTCCGAAATCCCTGAGGTTAAAAATGAAAAAATTTTACTCTTTTGCAAAAACTTGGGAAGATAGTGACTTGCTAAAGTTAGACTCCAAATATAGACAGAAAACAAGGTAGCAATTCAATGGCTTAATATACAAAAGGTGACAATAGTTCAGGACTGGTTTTCAGAAAAATTTATGACTGACTATTTTTGGATTTTAATATATTCACTCAAATTATTTGGTTTGAAGATTATGAAGTAAAAAATAATCCCATTATCTGCTTTTTATATTTCAATTTGAACAATATTACCTTAGATTTCTAAAACAACCTTTCATGACCAGAGTATTGAAAAGACTTACCTCTGTCTTTTCTTTTCAATTTCTTTGTGGGCTACGAATTATCTTATGTATCACTTGTTTTATGTCATCCTATTTCCCACACCGATCTGCACCTTATTTCTTCAGCTAGTTGCATCTGCAAATGGAATCTTGCAAAAACAAATACGAAATTTGATTTAAAATGCGTTGAGAATTTAGGAATGAAAACCAAAAATTGAAAATAAATGCTTGAGCAAAAACATACATGTACAAAAACCCATAATAAAATCGATTTATTTATAACTATATATATACAATTTCTTATTTTTTATTTTATTTTATTTCCTTTTTCATCAGATGACTGTCAAGTCATGTAGTTCTTTAGATATCGTCCGTTGACAGGGGCGCTGAGAACTTCTCCATCAATATTTTCCAGGAGAAAGAAATTTTTTCCTTCTGGAGCCGAGACCCTGAATCATCCATACCAAAGGTGGTCAAATTTGCCATGCTTCGCGGCTTCTTCTCTTCTCGCATCCCATCTTAACACCAAATCACCTGGTAGGAATTCTCTGTTTTTTGCCTTGATGTTGAACAATGCTTTCATATCGTCCTGGTATTTCTTCATTTTCGCATCAACCTCCACTCTGAGCTGTTGAACCTCAATCAGTTGGTTAATTCTTCTAGTTACATGATTAGGCTCTTCATTTTGATCCTACCATAATTTCATCACTGGTAATGCTAAGTTTATAGGCAGAATCGCCCCGGTCCCATACACCATCTGAAACAGAGAAATGCCGATAGACCTTTTAGTGCTGATGCGGTTTTCCCATAATGCGTGTTTCAAATGGACATGCCAGGACCTCTTATTTTCGTTCAGTACTTTTTTTATTACGTTTACCATGCTCTTATTAGATGATTCATCCAACCCGTTTCCCTGAGGGTAATAAGCAATAGAATGACCAAGAATGATGCTGTACTTCTGGCAGAAGTCGATCATAGCCATTGACTTGAAGGCCTGGGCATTGTCGGTAACAATCTTTCAGGGACACCCGAATCTTGATAAGATGTTATCTTCCAAGAAGTCGATCACCACCGAGTCTATTGCTCTTTTGGTTGGGATTGCTTCCACCCACTTGGTAAAATAATCTGTGGCCGTTAAAATCCACGTATGCTGAGCACTGGAATGGGGATTGATTTCTCCTATGAAGTGTAATCCCCATTGTTGAAATGGGGCTTCAACTTTGACTGGAACGAGTGGTAATGAAGGGATTTTTTGCTTACCAACGAATATTTGACACGAGTAATAAGAACGTACTTTAGCATTGACGTTCGAAAATAGTTTCGGCCAATAGTATCCAGCCCTCAGGATCTTGTAGGCTGTGGCTCTCCATGCATAGTGCCCCCCGCAGATTCCTTCATGAAACTCTTCTATAACTCGCGAAGTTTCTGACTCAACCAGACAGACCAGTAAAAACCCGACTGGATCCTTCCAGTATAGTTGATTTTCGGAGATGCAATATTTTACAGCATGGAGTTTTAAAGTTCTGTATTTGGTTGGTGTTAGTCCATATGGACATTTCAGGTTTAACAAGTAGAAGACTATATATTTGTACCATCCTGACGATATGAATTTTTCTTCAACCTTGCTTGGATATGTCTAGTCATCCAGCTCTTGCAAACGTGTGTCTCCATCTTCTCCTTGTAGGCAATTTATGTCAAGAACTCTAAGGTTTGACTCAGCCAAGAGTTTGGCCAGACCCTTTCCTTTTATTAATTTAGTTGGTTTAATTTCCAGGTCAAATTCTTGTATTTTAGCGAGCCAACACCCTCGTTTTCCATCACTATCCGGCTGTACCAATATATCCTTCACAACACTGGTTGGTACGTACAAGATAATTTTTTAATGCAGGACGTAAGTTCTGAATGCTTTTAGCGCTTTCACCATTACGTATGCCTGCTTTTCTATTATATCATATTTTAGCTCGGCGTCTCTAAGGCTCTTGCTAAAAAATGCGATCAGGCGTTCAAAGCCTTCATCATCTTTTTGCAGCAATACCGCGGCGATAGTATGTTCAGAAGCGAATGAGAAGATGAGGAAATATCTCAAATAATCTGGGCTTGTTAACACTGGTGCCTCGCTGATGAATTTTTTAATACGCTCAAATGACGCCTTAGCTTCGGTTGTCCAATTTACTCTGCTATCTTTCTTCAGCATTCCTGTGATCAATTTGACAATCTCAGCGAAATTTGGTATAAACCTTCATAAAAAATTTATTGTTCCTAAGAAAGATTGAATTTCTTTAACGTTTCTAGGAATACTGATAGTTTGTATCGCTTCAACCCTCTTAGGATCAATCTTGATCCCATCTTTAAATACGATGTGTCCTAGAAGATTACCTTCCTGCATGGAAAAATGTGATTTCTTTGGGTTCAAAGATAGACCATACCTGCGGCATTTTTTGAAAGTTTGTTTTAAATGGATCAAATGGTCTTCATCGGTTTTAGAAAAAACCGTCAAATCGTCAAGGTAGATTACTATGAACTTATCTCTTTCTCCAACGAAAGCGATATCCATGGCGCGTTGGAAGGTAGCCCCTGCATTCATTAAACCAAAAGGCATTTTATCATACATGAATGTACCCCATGGTGTGGTGAAAGCGGTTTTTTCTCTGTCTTGCTCGTTCATGGCGATTTGGTTGTACCCAGAAAACCCATCTATCATAGACATCTGATTTGCTCCAACTACCCTTTCCAGGACGTGATGCATTTTAGGAAGCGGATAATTATCTTTAAGAGATGACCTATTCAAGTTCCGGAAATCTACACATAGTCTGACTTCTCCGTTCTTTTTTCTGACAAGGACCAAATTTGCCACCCAGTCCGAGTATCTCAAAGGTACAATTATCTTCGCATCTAAGAGTTTCTTAACTTCCTTTTCAATAACAGGCAACAAAATGGGGTTAAACTGCCTGAGCTTCTTCCTAAAAGGCTTGACTCTGGGCTTCAAAGGTATCTTGTGCTCAATTATAGAAGTATCATATATTCGATGCTCATCATAGGACCATGCAAAAACATATTTATACTGTCTGAGTAAGTCTCTATACTGGTCTTTTACCTTAGGAGGGAGGAAGTTAGATATATTTACTATCCTGAAATCTTTTTCAGTTCCTATGTTGCAATATTCCACCTCTTCTGGTTGGGGCTGCAAAGTGGACTTCACAGGTATGTCGTTCTGATCGAAGAGTCTTTCCAAAGGAATTAAGCCTTTCGGGATTTGGTTATTTTTGAGGCCCAACATGCGATGATCCGCTATTTTTTCTCGGAAGGTTTTAGGATCATCATCTTCTTGCATAATCCACATCGGGTCATTTTGGTTTTCTTGATCTGGATGAGTTTCAGAGAATTCACCTATTGTTATGAGAAATTTCTGAATTTGTTCGTCATCTTCAAAGACCTGCCAATGTCGGACATTGTCTGGTATAGAGGGTTTATATCTGATTTCAATATGATATTTCAATTTAACATTCGTGGGAGGGGAAAAAGTCGAAGCTGCCTTAGCCAATGCGTCAGCAAGTAGATTCTCTATGCGAGGAATAAAATGGTTTTTTATAGATGAGAAAAAGTTCTCCATTAAATCCCAGGTGCAATTTTTGTACGTTCTCAATCTGGGATGTTTGGCTAAGTATTGTCGGTTTACTTGTTTTACTATCAATTCAGTGTCACCGTAAACCTCCAAGTTTTTTATGTTTAACTTCTTGGCAGCCTCTAAACCTGAGATTAATGCTTCATACTCGCATACGTTGTTGGTGTAATCTATGTCCCACTGCAAGCAATATGAGAAAGGAACGATAAACTTACCTTCAGGTGCTATCAAAAGTATACCAGCACCAGCTCCTTCAGAAGATGAAGCACCATCGAAGTACATTTTCCAAAGACCACTTTTGCATAGTTCTTCAGTCAAGGGGCTAAGCTCTTCTTGCTTCATGTCAATTTCTTCTGGACATCCATCTAAACCATCCTCAAAAGACAATATGCAATTCCCCAGATCTTGGTCTGCAACATAAATGGGAAAGTTGTTTGGATTCTGAGGATCACTAACAGTATACGCCAATCTTGTTTCTCGGTACAAACGGGTAAACTGACCACCGAAAATTGGGATTGTGGCATATGACATGTCCAATTGTAAAGAACCCCCCAACTTGGCTCCCCATGATCTGGATAACAACATACCATATTTGGGGGGAATATCTGCAATAACCACATCCATCAGGATACTCTTGACCAGGACCTGAGCCATGGTAACTACCAGATATTTTATCATTCCCATACATTTAACCTTTATTGAATCAAACGAGTATAGGTCTCCATAGGGTCTAGTGATCTGGAGTCCTAGCCTCTCCATTATAGTTTTGGGCATAACATTATGTGAAGCCCCGGATTCTAACATGCAGTTATGCAGTAACTGGTCATGTATATTTAGGGTGATATAGAAAGGAGCGACATTGTCTTTAAATCCCTCAAAATGAGGACCAAAGGTGATGTTAGGTATGTCATATTCTAGGTTGATAACGTCGGAGTGAATTCCTGGCTCATAAACGCCCATCACTTTGGAAATTTGCTTCCGATAAGTGGGTTTTTTTGCTAATTCTACCAAAGGAATCGATATCTTAATTTTATTTAATTCATTTTCAAAATTGTAAGATGTATTGGTGTTGTCTATTTCTTTGGTTAAGACTTCTGAGCTTTTTTCTTCTGACTTGTTTGTCTGGATCACTTTATCACTCGTGACCTTAGTGGAAGATGTAACTTTATTTATCGGCCCTGTTTCCTTTGTTTGGTTTTCAGCTTGTTTCACCTCAGACTCTTGAGTCTTTGTTATCTTGATTTTATTGCTGGGTAACAATGTCTCTTCCAAAGGAGGTTCATGAGATTGATCCCTTGGCAGGATTTTCTTAGGTTGGTTTGTTGAGGTGGGCTTATTTTTTGATCTCAGATTGTATCTGGGTTGAAAATCAGCCGCTATCATTTCGGTTTCTGGTTGAGATACGCAGAGGTTAGTATGATCACCTTCTTCTTCTTCATTAGACGATTGAGGAGTATTTAAGGATTTCTCATAGTATTCCCTAGTCAGAAATGGCTGCGAACACTCATCACCGAAACATGCAAATTCATCTTCTGAATCTCCCAAATCCTGGAGGTCACTTGCTCCTATAAAATTTTCGTTTTTTAGTGGAGCTTGTATTTTTTGATCTTCATTCTTTATTTGCCTCTGTTGATTTTGGGGATTTGGGTTTCTCCTGAAGTCTCTTTTGTTAGAAGAATGAGCTTTGGCATGATCCAACTCTATCCTAGAGATTTTGTTAGACAGATCTTTAATCATTCGGGCCATATCATCCACTCTGTCCTCAGTGTATCTATTTGACCCAGAAGGACCTGTTGGTTCCCTATAGCGTCTATTATCACGATTGACTGTTTCTACTTTAGCCTTCAACTTACCTAAAGCCATCATATTAGATTCTATTTCGACAGCATTGTCTTGCATTCTATTTAAGGTGGCTCCTCTTCTTTCTCGCAAAAGTAATGCAAAATCAGGTTCGAAAGCTCCCGCAAAGGTTACTTTGGCTGATGGTTCAGAAGGTTTAACAACGGCTGGAATTTTATTATATAGTTTGTTAAATCTCAAAATAAATTCCATAACTATTTTTGAGTTCTTTTTCTTCAGAGACCCAAACTCGGTAAGGTAGTATAAGTGATCTTTTTTTATTTCCCCATTGCCTAAGGAAAGCGTCTTCCAAGGCGTTATATGTCCGAATAGATGCTCCAGGAAGACTCCGAAACCAAGTTCGGACCTGTCCTTCGAAGGTTTGGACAAGTAATCTCGAATAGACATCCTCATGATCAATACCGCATATGTCTGTGAACTGGTCAAAGAAGTTTATATCCTCGGCTGCGGTTAGATCTCCCTCTCTAGTGAACTTAGGAAGATTTTTGATGTAGTTTTCAGGTAAATCATGGAGGGGAACGGGTAAAACCAGGGGAGCATATCTCACTGCTACTTTTGCAAATACTCTGGGAGGAGGGACATTTGGTTGTCCTCCACCTCCTCCTCCGATGTTTGCCATCAACTTGGGAGTAGGAAATGGGGGTGTAACACACACTTTTGAATCAGGTGAAACTAGGAAGTTCTGATGAAGAAAGGATGGTATGTCAAATGATAACGATCTTTCCAAAGGACCTTTTCCCTTGTTTATAGGTGGGAAAGTTTGATGTGGCTCACTCCTAAATTCTGAGTGGTCTATTTTCAGATCTTTGGTATCAGACAGAGGGTTGTAGGAAGTAAGAGGTTCTGAAGGGCATTTAGTCTTTACAAGTTGGTTTTTGGGTTTATTAATTGAAGCGGTCGCCTCAAACGAGCTTCTCGCTTTTAAAATTTTTTCAGGGTTATTAACAGGCGTAATCGGCTTGCCATTCGGGTTCTGTCTAGTATGCCTTCTACCAGACACCAGTTTGTGTATCAGTGGAGTCGCCAAGTGAAAGATTTTTTTTTTTTTTTAAAAGCCTTAAACTGCGTGCACTCTATGTTCACTATCAAAGAGTAACACTATCAATGAAATAATTTGTCGTTTTCCCAAGGAAAAGATTTCATAACTTCGTTCCCCAGCAACGGCGCCAGAAAGATGTTGTTCCTGAGTCTGTACTAAGGCTTAAAGTACAGTGTCAAGGCAACCGAAAGTATAATAAAGGTTGATAAAGGATTATACTAACCTTCGGTACAAGAAGCTAATGGAGATTTCTACGTTCTCACTGTCTAGCTTCCAACTCTTCCTGTGTAATGATATCTTGTTCAATGGCTGCCCATGAATGTTCCAATTCTTCCCGAGTGTTCGCAGTTTTAAGGATTGTATCGAAAATATTTAAAGCGATATGTATTTGATTAGATAATCTGGGTTGAATATTAGGCTGAGTTGCTGTAGTTATAGTCATTTAGGAACAGTATTAGCATGGAAAATATTTTACAAGAGATTTCAACACTGTTTCAATTCGGTAGAAAATAAGAGAAATTTTCACATAAAGAACAGAATAAGAGTGCAAACTAAAGGCCCTTTCCCGTAACTGTATTATTTTTAGTAAAATATGTGGAATGAGAGAAAAAAAATTTAGCTGTGAATAACGTAAAGTTCCCGTCAGTAGAAAACTCAAGTAAATAGAGAAGAAGAAATTAACATAGAAATAATTGACAAAGTGTAATAAACGTAAAATTCTGTAAATTGCAAATTGGTCTTACACCCCCTGATAGCTGGTGTAGAGGAAAGACAAGAAGCAATTACAGAAAGATAAAATTTCTTCACTATAGTAGTGGTCGTAGTAAATTATAGTGATACACATCAATTATGTAGAGCAAAATGCAAAGAAACAAGAAACATAACAAAACAAACTTATAACACAGTCGTGACAGGATCAGGAATCTTCAAATTTGCTTGTATTAACTTCTTTCATGCAAAAAACTCTATTACAATTGATACCAAAAAGTCCAGCCCTTGGTTCTTCTCTTGGTGATCTATTTATACAAATTTTCCCATCCCTACTCCTATTTTCAAAAAAGTTCCAGCTGCCTGCTTTTACGTGACTTAGTGCATATTATACATCTGTCCATAAACTGGATACAAGTTGTGAAAGTTCTGCTTGGCAACTGTGAGGAGCGAGAACACTCCATCTCTTCTACTTTATTTTCAAAAAGGGCCAGGTGCTTGTCTTTGCATAGACTCAGTGCATATCCTACATCTGTCCATGAATTGGGATACAAGTTGTGACGGCTCTGCCTTACAAATAGCTTCGGCAAAGTAGCACTCTTGGGATAATTGTGGAAGTCTATTCCCCATATATGCGTCAACCATATCAAGGGCGCCGAGTTGTGTGCTGGGCTGAATCAAATGTCCATCAATTTGAGCCATGTCTTCCTTGTCTATCTTAGAGATCTCTGCCAAATTTCTCTCATTTTTCTCCTTCATGTCAAGGGAGATCTGCTCTAAATTCATCTGCCTTAGTGTCTCTGTGTCACCCCCACTTTCCATCCCCAACAGTTCACCATTTATGGATTTGAAAGTTTCTTCTAGTGAATTTGTCACTTTTTGAGCCTTCTCCTTGCTTAAAGTAATCTCATGCTCCCAATTTTTTAACAAGATATTTCCCCTAGTCTATTCAGGAATGGTGAGCCCGGGAGACCTTGCCGAAAACCGATTGTTGGTGGCTATCACTGCTTCTTGGAAGGCGATCTGAGTAGCTTCTGCATTTCTTTCCTTGACAATCAGATTCTCATAAATCTGATGCATTAATAGGCAATCACCTCGAAATTCCCCTACTTTGTTTAGCAGACTCTGTTGAGCAGAAAAGATCCTGCTCCGAATGTTGATTGCTCGGGATTTAACAACCTCGATGTCGATCACATTGCTACCTGCGACCTCTAGCTGAGCCTTTAATTGTGTGATTGTATCCCTCTATTGGCCCGATTGCACTCGACCCTCTCAGATCACTGAGTTTGCTTGTTCCAACTTGGTTTTGAGGACTTCGATCTCTTTCTTATCGGCCAATTAGGCCAGCTCTATTGCTCCACTTGCTTGACTCTTAGCGTCTTCCGCAGCCTAAGCTACTCGGGCTTCAAGAGTCTTGATCAACCGATTTTTTCTCTTGAGCTGATTTTTTAACATTGCAACTGAGAATTGGTTTGCTGACGCATAAGATCCTATCGTCCCTGCTATTTCTGTGATGAAATCATCACTTTTCTTGCCTTTTCCATCTGTCATTATTTTGAATTTTTTAACAGTGGACTCTCCCTCTTGATAAAATTCTCTCTTTACCGCAACCTTTCTCTTTCTGTCAAAAAAGAACTCATTAGGGGGGAGTTCCTCTGCCCTTACAGGTCTTAGTTCTTCGCCAAAAATCCATCCCTCGCTGACGTCTCCCTCAGCTGACTGCAGGTGTGTGACAGAGGTGATGGGTTGTTCAATCTGCTTCGCCCCCTTCCTTGGTGTGACGAGTGGGTCCTGTTATTTCGGAGGATCGAAGGTCTATGGATTCTTCTCTTGCTCGAGACTTTTCCCCTGTTCGAGACTCTTGTCATGTTCAGGGTTCTTCTCCTGCTCGAGACTTTTCCCCCGTTCGGGACTCTTGTCTTGCTCAGGATTTTTCTCCTACTCGAGACTCTTTCCTTGTTTGGGAATCTTCTCCTTCTCCCCTTCTTGACGTTTTTCGGGGTTAGAAGTTTGCCTCGCAGAACTTTTGGCCTCCTTTTCTTTGTTCTTGGAAAGTCCCAAACCTCCCATCACCATGGGAAGACATATTCTCCTATGTTCCTGAAATTTTAAAACAGAGGCCCTATCTTCGGGTGCTAGGGATCTAATTCAAAATTGCACTTCCGAATAGGACCTCACCCCTCGGAAAACATCATTTGAGGGCGAACACTCGTGTTCAAACCTCTTTTATCCAGAATTCCCCAAATGGGTGCTTACAATTCTCCGCGGATCATGCTTTTTGTACTCAATAGAGACTAGGCTCAAATCTTCTAAGGTTGCAGATTCAGCCTTAGCATGTCCGAAACCTAATAAGGAATAGGAATTAAGACAAACACAAAAAAATGGCCATACCTTTTTTGATGATGCTTTGAGATCTTTGCTTACTCCACCGATTATTGTTTGTCGCGCAATCTCGCGACAGGCCAACTTGTCGGGGATGAAAAGCGGTAGCGCCAGAGGAGGGATAGCTACTTTGAAAACTCTAAAATAGGAGAATTCCTCTTCAACGTACCAGTCTTTGATATGGCTCAAATTCGCAGGAATGCTATCAGAGATGCAGGGTGGAAAAAGACCAAAAATGGTGACGTGCAGGGGCACCATCACCCAGATGAAAATCTCATAAATAAACTCATTTGCATTATTTTCCCACAGCTTGTCGTGGTACTCATGCATAGTTTTTTCCTGGGTTGGACTCCAAGCCCAATTCATCAAAGGAAAATTTGTCATGGAGCATATTGCGTCCATGATATATGCAGACATGAAGAATCTAGATGGTCTCCCGGCTGCCTTTTTCTCTCGGTAATCTGTAATTCTGTTGAGAAAACTGTCGGAGAGAATTTTAGCCCAATTAAATGAGCAACCTTCCTCTACCTGAAAGATGAGAGGTACCCACTGGATGTAAAAATGTGCGATATCTTCCCATCCAAAGAGCCGACAAGTCATCATCGCCACATACATATATTGTGGCTCCAATGAAGAAATCGAATACACACTTTTTTCATTCACTCTGAATGTTGCGGAACACAACACCCAATATTTAATCAAACTACGCATGGTTTTATCAAATTCCTTGCATTCTTTCTTTTTGAATTCCTCCAGGAATTCTTTTCTGTATGTATACTCGGAAGTTGTTGGGAGCTTATACATAGATTGGATATGCTCAGGTCTGAAAGTTCCAACCATGGCCTGTCGGTCATTTACGATAGTTCTGGAGGACAGGTCGATGTGATCCAATGCCCATCGGATCATGTCGTAGTATGGGAGCAACCGAGTTCTGGTTGCGACTAGGTGCATTCCCGACTGAACAATTGTTTTGTACTTAGTATTCAGGTCATCCTTTACAATATCATTGTCATCGTCATCCGAGTCAGAATAATTTACCAACTTGGATTGCAGAATGTCTGAAATAAAAGACCAGGTTGGTACTGAGCCGCCAGTCCTTGGTGATGTGTCTGAGACATTGTCTGGACCTTGCACTGCAAACTCTACATTTGCTTTCGCTGCTCTCCTTGGGGCCATGGCTGACGCTTGCTTTTTCTCTCTTCGGAAATAAACTTTTGTATACATGCGGAAATGAGTTTCCTCGGAGCAAGGTGAGCTCTGTGCACTTATGAGAAATGTTTAAAAAGAATGAAACTCTTCGTATATATTTTAAAAAAAACTTTGTACCTTTTGAATAAGTCTCTCAAATCGCACATAACACCAAATTAAATGTATAAATCTGATCTTATTTACTCGTGGATTTTCCCTAAATATTCATTAATGTCATCAATGTTCAGCGGCTTGACAGGCAATCGGGTCATGGAGAGCAAGTAAATTCCTCGTGAAGTGTGCCAACCTCGATGCACGGGATGTATCTTACTTAATTTCATTTTTCTAAAATTTCAAATCTTAACGGCTTAAAAGATTTCCTCGCTTTTCGCCACATTGTGAATTCCCCTTTATCTTTTTATCTTTACAACTCGCGAGACCGCGAGTTCTGATCTTAGATTAATTAATACTAACTGTGATTTGGTGGATCATTAATTATATAATTAACTTAATCGCCATATCGCGACTCGGGAATTCGAAGTCAAACTTTTGGGAGAATGATATGCCAAGTCGCGACATTGCGATGTGGCAATCATTAAGGTTTGAATTAAGAGAGGGAAATCTTAGATTGGGAGATTAATTAATCTCGCTATAATTATGTCGCAACTTCGCGAATCGGAGTTTTGGACACCTTAATTTTATGAAGGAAAATGCTGAGCGGCGACGTGCCGAGAACCAAATTTAACCGTGGTTAGTTTTTTACCCTTGATTCTTGAACAAGGTTATCAAAAAAGTTATCGGGCTCTCGGCTCTCGGGGTTGAAAAAACAAAAAATTTAGGGTCGACAACTGCCGAGGCGCGAAACCCTGACGACGTGTAAACATAGTTAAAGGTTTTACCCCAGTTAATGCTTTGGACGAAAATCAGACCCGAGTTCGCATTTTCGCGATTCGGGACTTGTGAATTCAAGAAATAAAGTGTCTGACTTGCGAGATCCCGAAATAAAACAAAAAAGCAAACGTACTTACGCAAAATGAATCTTTTTTGAAAGCTAAAAAGCATTTCTATTCAGGTGACAAGATTTTTCAGAGCTTCATAATTTCAGAAGGAAAAGAAAAACAACTTTAGATCTCAAGCATGAAAAGTTGAAAATTGCACGAGGTGAAAAACAAGGGTGGCTCCAACACCAAGTATGTAAAATTCATTTCAGAAAAATAACTATAACGAAGGGTTATTTATTTTCATTATTGAGAACCTTCATCCACTATTTATATGATTTAAGCCATTATCTTGGGTATTAAGGAAATATTGAGAGGTGCTTGAGATAAGGGAGAGTATCCTATACCATAATATTAGAGGATGAATTGAGTCTATTGTTGTATGAAACATTGATTAAGTGGAATTAACCAATATTTGGTATGAAAAAGTTTGGTAGTATCTGATACCTACACACCTTTGTATCCCATGCAAATATTTGCAACAATGTGTCTTTTGTACTTGCATTTATATTTTAACGAATTGAAAAAGAAAGAAAAAATTCTCAATTTAATTGTTATGATGTTGTGATGAATTAAGTTATTTGTTGTTTCGATGCTATGGAAGTATATATAAGAATATTACTTGATATCAATAACACACATTTATTTTCATTCTTCATAAGAATAACTATTCCATTAGACATAAATTAAATAAGAAAAACTTAATTATAGAAACTTCCATTCGAAATTCATGTATGGTAGAAAAAAACATTGAAAAATTATAGGGAGATGGATTCCCCAGTACTAGAGGGAAATGGAAAATTTTGATATAAACCAAATTTCATATTTTCAAGTTTTATTTGACTATAATTGAACACCTCCTAATGTATATTTACACTTTTTTTTAACCCCTAGGTATCCTTGTATTATCCCCTCGACATATTTTCTAGCATGGACATGGTGTTCACCCATTATACCATGTTACCCAAATGAAAAACCACACTTTTATGTCCCCACAAAACACCTTTATCATCATATCCATCCTACTCCCCTTATATATACATCATTTCCCCACAACACCCCTCTCACTACAACCACAACCATGACCCTCAACTCCCTTGCAATGGCTACTAACACTACCTAACCACCCTTCCACTATTGCATCCCCTAAACCCTAAATTTCACAACTTCGCTTTTGTAACCATTATTTGCCCACATCCTCAGTTCCCTGCCCCCCCCAAATTGACCTTCTACCATTGTATCCTATCATTTTCCTTCTCACCACTACCCCCTTCTATCACGATACCCTAGAACCCTTACTCTAATATTTCCAATGTGCTCAAACCCCTCTTCCATCACCACCATCACTCCCTCACTCTTCTTTTTATAATTCTATCATGAATTTCCCCTAACCTTACATTCACATAGCCCCACAACCTCTCTTATGAAACCCCTTTTACCAATACCCAAATTTCCTTCTATGACCACCCCCAATCCCCCTTCTATTGTCTTCCAAAATCCATTCAACCATGCACACAATTTCCCCCTATCCTCCATTTTATACCCCCAACACTGTAGTGTACCCTTTTCACTACCGAGGTTTTCAAACCTTTCAGTTACCATTCTATACATGGAATTTTTAAATAATTCGTACAAACATTATAAGCACATGCATTTAAACAAGTAAACACATTCTACACAGAGTATTCATATGATTTATTGCCATAATTAACAATCAATAGCACTTCATACTAATTCATTTACACAGCGGAAAACATGATAATATATACAACACAGTCATGTGGAAATGTGATAAGAACATAATTAAATACTTATCTTGAAACAGTGGTGAAATCTACCAACCAAATGCATGCCTTCCATGAACCTCCTAGCCATAGACCTCACTGCTCCTCAACTCAATAGTGGTTCACCCCCGAGCTGGGACTGAGCTCCACCCCAGGGAAAGGAATCCAGACTCAGGCTGAGGTTATAGGGAAAAAAATCACTCACAACCATCAGGAAGGAATTCTCTCCCGGGAATCTCCCATGCTCACTGCCCACAGACCCTCATTCCCCACATGCTTGTTCCACCCCAGGAGAGTGCACCTTCTCTGTCACTTGGACAGTCTTTTAGCTACCAGTCTCCCTTACCTTGGGTTACAGGAACAGACCAGACCGGAAGTCTCCGGGTTCTGTAGCAGCTACAGGGTTCCTTCCAGGAGCTCTCTCCTTCCTTTGCGCACTCTCTCACCGGGAGGAGTCGCTCACAGGCCAACAAGACTCACACAATCCAGTACTGCGTGGCCACAACAACCCACAGGGAAAACAGACACAGGCTTCCCAAACCGGTTCAACAGTCACAGGATGATGTCATGGTCGTGTTTTCAGAATAGAGACACCACGCACAGGTTAGCTTAGCTTTTCCCTAACAAAAAAGGATTCTTCCACTCGAGTCCAACACAGGTTTCCTATTCAGGAAATGCGCTTCCGGTTTTTTCTAGAACCAGACACAGACTCCACAGTTATGGATAGGGGTGTACATGGATTCTTCCGAACAAAAACAGGCTTTCCTTTTCTGTATCATAATTACACGAGGGTCTCTTGCAGACTGGATCCTACCGCTCTGGCTCCTGCTCACAGTAGTCAGGTCGAATGGAATGTGAGAGCTCCCCCTCACCGTTGTTCCTTTCCCATTTTATTTGCATGTGTCAGGGTGGACATTTGTCACCCTGGGAACTGCATGCGTTCCACCAGCACACGTTCCTCCCACCACTTGGGAAATCATGTGCCCTTCCAAAAGGAATTTGGATAAAAACATATGATGCACATATCTTTTGAAATAATATTAAAATGTTATTTCCAGGTTTAAGCCCCCCTAGGCTCAACACTTAGCCCCTTTCCCACCTTCTAGCCCCTAATTCCTTGCCCACTCTGTGGATGCTCAATCCCCCTTCACTCATTCATCATGGTCGGTCTGCACCTGGCGGTGTTAATATTTTATTAAATATTCTGCATACATACAAGTACAACAACATGCTCCTGGTCGTCAAGCACTAAGGCTTCCTGGCCTAACAACCACATAATCCTTCCAGCTTATACAAAACTTGGCTCACTATCCTATAGAACACATTTACAATTCATTGCATATATCATGATCTGTAACGAGGCTCGGCCTTGGGGACACTACAAACACCCCTTCCACCAAGGCTCTGTAAGGTCACTTCCATGGCCGCACAAACCCACCTCCACAAATGATTTCCAATGCCACTTTCACTACTTGCCAACCCCTATTCTATCATCACACCCCCCTAACACCTTTTGTATTGTTTCCCATCTTTCACCACAACTATACCCCCCTAAACCCCCTTCCAGATTCATCATTTCTACACAACCCCCTTTCCACTAATTCTACCATTGAATCCCCCCAATCCCACTTCCACTTAGGGTCCCCAACCTCTCTTACACAATATTAACCCCCCAAACTTCCTTGTTATAACCAAAAAACACTCATTCCACCAACCATCATGTCTCCTAACACCCCATTTGTTTCTTCCACAACCCCGCTTCATCCAACCACCCAACCACCCTTGTTTTTTCAACAACCCAACACCCCTTTATCTCTAGCCACCATTTCTTCCCATCCTCTATTTGATACTCCATAAAACCCCATCTAATGTTTCTCCTATCCCAACTTACATGGCCTCCAAACACACCTTATGTATCCTTGTTGACCTAAAACCCATCTATATTCATAGTGTACCCCCAAATCCTTTCAACAACTTCTTATCCCACTAACCATCCTTTCCCTCCTTCTACCTATACCTCTCCCCAACCTTCTTTCCCCCATACCTCCCTTATGTTTTCAATGTTCCCCCCCATCCTCCATTTGTTGGACCCTAACCCCCATTATATTATCATATTCCTCCCCAAACCCCTCTCCCCTTCAATTGATACATTCTAACCCCCTTACATTATTGTAATGTCCTTGCTAACTCAACTTCCACAACTATAGCCACCACACAACTCCTATTCTATTGATTCCATGACCACATACCCAAGACATCCATTCCATGTATTCCCATAGCCTCCTTATAAATATCCACAAAACGTCCTCCACCACTCTTAAACCGCCCTTACACAACCACCACCAACTTCCCTTTTGTCATCTCATAACTGAAATTAAAATGACTCTAGATTAGTATAGAGTCATTTTAATTTCAGTTATACCAAATCTTGAGAGGGATGAAATTTTTGGATCTAAAACCATTTAAAATTTATTATTATTTAAGAGTAATACATATCAGCTTTACTTTGAATTTAGACAAAAAATCACACATCAACCTAATACTGAATTGCAGAATATTCATCTAGAAACAATACTTACAGGATTTTATATATATTGTAAAAGAAAAAATATTTTATAAAATAAGCTTATTAAGATGTTATTTTATACTATATAAAATAAATAAATAATAGTTCTAAAAAATATTTCAATATATCATAAAATAAATCTATTAAAATATTACAATAAACCTATTGCAATGTTATTTTATACAATAGATCTATTAACATGTTACAATACACCTATTTATTTTATGCAATAGGAAACAAATTACATGTTTGATAATTCTTAAAGTTATTCCAATATATCACAAAATAGATTATTAAATGTGCTAAGAGGGAGGCTTATTCAATACCATCATTAAGGAAGGGCCGTTGCGATTGGTGGTTGAGGATTGGTTGGATAGGGAGTGTTGCACTTGGGAGCTTGAAACATGTTCTTTTTATTTTTATAAAAATATATAAGATATGAATTATGGTAATATATATATATATATATATATATATATATATATATATATATATATATATATATATATATATATATTTTGTTATTTAAGACAAAAATATGGTCATATTAAATAATAAAATTATTAATTAGTATTTAAAAATATAATTTTATTTATTTATTTAAATAATTAAATTTTATTAGTAAATATTTAGTTTATTTATATATTTTAAAATTTAATTTCTTGCATACTAAAATCAAAATAAAAATTTATGTTCAAGTTAAAATACATATAAGAAAATGTATATGATTTAATTGTATTGATTTTAATGACTATACATCAGATAAATGGTAGGAGTAGTTTTAGCAATGATATAATGTAAAATAATTAGTAGACATTAGACATTCTTTTTTATTAGTGGGTTTTGTTACTTTAATGTTAAAATAGATATCCTGAATTTATTTAAACAATGATGCAATGCAAAGTGACTCAATATATTGATTTTAACAATGGTAGTGTAAAATAACACATTGCTTTTATTTCAATAATGATACATATAAAAAGGTGCAGGGGGATCATCCTTGATACTCGAGGAAAAGTTGAAACAATTTATGCTTGGGGTTTAGTAAATTCCACCAACAACCAAGTTGATGCATATCCTCTCTTTCTAGGTTTATGTGTTAATGTAAATTTTAGAATGAAATCTCTGATTGTCATAGGATATTCAAGCACAATCATCAAATTGATGGATTCAAAATCTACCATAGTTGACAAGAAGTTATAATCTCTCCAAATTTTCTCTTGAAAGGAGGCTTGTTTCTTTCAAAAGATTTTATTTTTCCAAGTGAACTCACTCACCAATGAGGCCACCTCGTTAAAAATGGAGGTGTTGAGGATTAATGAAAGTTCAAGTTAACAAGACACACCATAACATTATACCCATGTGTTTAACGACACATATCATATCCTTAAAGCACCATATGTCATGCCACCCCAGTAATTTGAATCAATGGAAGGTGAATAAATTTTATAAGACAAATGCATCCCCCTTTTGTATGTTGAAATTACGGAAAGGTTATCACTTTAACTACTAGATAGGAATTATCATAGTAGAGGGGTGGGTAATAGAATTTTGAAAGGGAGAATGAAGTAATGAGGTTGGAATCCAAGGATATTCATTCATCAATAGTAATAGTAACCCTTTGATACTCGTTGAACCCCATCTAATTTGTCCCCTAACCCTAGTTTCATGGCCTCCCAACACACATTATGGTGCCTAGTCAACCCAACACCCATGCATATTCGTAGTGTCCCCCCAAATCCCTTCCACAACCTATACCCCCACTAACCATCCTTTCCCTCCTTCTGCCTCTACATATTCCCAACCCTCTTTACCCCATACATCCCTTCTGTGGTCAATGTGACCCCCCATCCTCCATTTTTTGTACTCTATCCCCCATTATACTATCATATTCCCCCTGAAACCCCTCGCCCCTTCCATTAACACAGGSMAACCCCATTCCATTGTTASAATGACMTCACTAACTCCCTTTCCACAACTATATACGCCACCCAACTCCTCTTCTATTTATTCCATGACCACATCCYRAAAASCSCTATTCCATGTATGCCCCTAGYCTCCTTMTAAATCCACAAAAACTATCTTCCACCACTTCTCAACCACTCTTCCATGACTACCACCAACCCCCCTTTTTTCATCTCCCAAACCCCCCTTTCATCACCTTTTCAAATCACTTCCACTACACCCACCTAGGCCCCCCATCCTTCATTTTCTCTCCCCTATACCCCCATAATCCAACACTCCCCAATACTACTTCTATGACCCCCCACCCCTCCTTCTACAAAGGCCTGCCAACAGATCGAGATTATTTTTGGAATGAAATGAAAGAAGAGAAATTAGAGTGAAATACTCATGAAACTTTCCAGAAACAAAGAAATACAACAATACTTGATTTCTATTAATGAAAGACTTGTAAAGAGACTGTAAAAATACAAAGTGCAATACTCGTTAGAATGGTGACAACTTTATCTCTAAGAAAAGATGTGACGACTATGCTCATTCGAAGGAAGATGATTACAATGAGGCTTTGAAGGCATTTTTTATGTTAAACAAGAATGCTAAAACCCTAGACATCCAAAAACCTAACCCTTGGAGATAAAAATCCAAAATTCATGTGACCCCGTTTGGGTAAGTTAGTACATTAACTTCCCGTGGTTGTAACTTTTTCATACGATCTCCATTGTAGGTGTGTGATAGATCATTGGAAAGGTATTTTAAAGAACAACATATTACACCATTAAACTTTGACTATGTCTATATTTTGACTATGGAAAGCCAAAATAGCATTGTTTGGCCCCCCAAAACGGCCCTGGAAGTACAACAAGATGTGCTAACATGAAAACATACAAAATAAGCCAGTTGGATTAGGTGGGAGGCCACCAGTATCCACCTAGAATATGTGTAGGGATCCATACAACCCCAAAAGTGTAGAACCCATAATTACAAAGAATTACAAAAGAACGTGTTGAGCTAGAAACTGCCAAAAGGAGCCAGTTGGAGAAGGTGGGTGGCCACAAAAATCCACCTGGATCAATCTTCCCCCATTAGGAAGAAATGGTCTCCATTGTGTTGAGTTCCCACGGAAGAGGGGAAAGCATGTTATGAATCTAAATCTTGGTGAGTTGTGTGCTTTGTTGGAGAATTTGTGCTACTTGGTTTGTGGAATATTGTGAGAAATCGGTTGGTGGCAAGGTTGAATATGCTCCACAAGACTATTTTCTATAGGTTTGATGGGGAAATGTGTAGGCACCATTGTAGATAAAGAAAAAAAATATGATTTCTCTTTGACAAACTATTTTTTCTAGATAGAAGGTGTTGAGGCTATAGTGGATATAGCGGTATTTTGTGCATCCTTTGAACATATTGTGAAGATGATGAATTTTTCAATATGAGAGATTACCTTGCAACACTATTTTGGTGGATTCGAAGGTAGAACTACCTCTGGTATCCGATAGAGATGATCTCCCAAAGTAATAATGACACTACAAGGTTTAGAATCATAGATAGCATGACGTCTCCACATATATGGTTGGCCCAAAACCACATCATACACATCAAGAGGGGAAACATCACATAGTACCTTATCCTTGAAGGGATGGATGCCATTAAACAGGCGACACTATTGGCTGACACAGAGATCTCGTCCCTGATGAAGCCACCCGATGTTTTATGGATGTGGGTGTGGTGTTGTCGACAACCCCAACTGTTTGAAATCCTTAGTTGATATGAGGCTCTCCTGGTTGGCGTTATCAAAAATAAAATGCAAAGGGGTCCCCTTCACCCACATGTGTGAATGGAAGAAGCAATCCCCCTATTCAGGATCTACTAATCCTTTTGGTTGAATTGTTGTAGTCACGACAGTTGCAGTGGGGTCTGTGATCTAGCCAAGAAGGCGATCTACTGGAGAAGGTGACCAAACAAGCCATAGCCCGAAGTTTGACCAAAAACTTCTTAGGGGCACAAATCAGAATAGGGGTGCACCATTGGTTTGGGTAACCAAGGAATGGGGATCCAATGTCGGGATGACCTGAGAGTAGCCAAGAAGATGTGGCTATATTGGTGTGAGCCCCAAGTATCAATGGGAGAATCCCAGTGCAACCATAGAGGAGAGTGCACTTACTTCATCATGACAAAGGAAAAACCAGTAAGGGTGCAAACCCCAGGTAGGTGCGCCCTCCTTTCTATCTCAGAAACTTGTAGAAAATAGATTTATCCCTGAGAGATTGGGTAGATAATGAAGTAAGCTCACTCTCAGAAATGGAAGCATGGAAAATGGAGAAGACAAGATGCATCCATGAATAAAGGTGCATTGGTTACCTTGAGAACCCCCAAAAACGAAAATGCAACAAACATGAAATGTAAACTCAGAAAAGAAAAATGAAATGAGACACATAGCTTCAAGAAAAAGATAGGAATTCTTTATTTGAGTCTCAGTTCACCTTATATACCGAGGGAACCATTTATTTACATGTGCATAATTAAATAATATCAAAAGGTGAAAAGTGTTGCACCTAGGTGGTTGTCTTGTGCACCCCAGGTGGGCATTCCCTTAGGTGGCCTCCTTGGCCCAATTCCTCCCTGTTTAGATTTGGAAGCATCTCAGCATCCATGAGAAGGTGATGAAACTTAATATTCAATACTTCAATTGTGATCCATTTTTCCTGAGTTGGAGTGTGGCCTTGGCGGGCTACCAGATATGAAGTGTATGTCTAGTGCCTTGTAGAGCGAGTCTGGGTGTCCAGTAGGGTGTCTTTAGCCAATGGGAGTTGGAAATCTGGAATGTTGTCCACTGGATGAGTAATGGTGACTGGTTGTTCCAATATGCGAGCCTCAAATAACTTTACATGGTTGACATTAATAAATTTGTGGATTCCGAGTTGTGGTGGTAGATCCAACCTATAAGCATTTTCTCCAATCTTGTCGAGGATGGTATAAAGACCATATCTTATTGGATGAATCTTGTAATGGTGGACTTTGAAGCTCCTCTTATCTAATTGTAACCAAAATTTTATCCCCTGGTTGAAATTACATGAAGGTCCTTTGTTTGTCATGGCATTTTTTGGCATGCTCTTGAGCTACTTTAAGTGATATTGTTACTGCAGTCTAGCATTGTGAAATTTGTGTGAGAAACTGTTGTGCTGAGAGTTGTTCTTGTTGCTGATGGAAAGTACCTTGAGGAGCCAAAGTGAGAGGGAGATTGGTTGGATATGCTAGTTGGAAGCCCAAGAAGACTTCAAAAGGTGAAAACCTTGTAGAAGAATGTGTTTCCTTGTTGTAGCTATGTTGTAGAATGTGTAAGTAATTGTTCCATTGTTTGTTGCGCCCAAAATGAGTGCAAAGATCATGAACCAAGACGTTGTTGACAACCTCTATTTGGCCATCCATTTGAGGATGGAATGCAGAAGAAAACTTGAGGTGGGACCCCAATAGTTCCCATATTGTCTTCCAAAATGTGTTGAGGAAGCGAGAATCTATGTCTGAGATGATAGTGCTTGGGAGGCCAAAATGGGGTCATACATGTCGAAAGTAGAGTTCTGTTGTTTGCGATGTTGTAGTAGTCTTTGTGCATGGGATAAAAAGTGTCATTTTGATGAAGCATCATACCACTACCCAGATTGCATCATGTTGCTTTTGGGTTGTTGGAATTCCACTCAGGAATTCCATCGAGATTGACTCCCAAGGCTGAGAAGGAACAGGCAGTGTTTGATATAACCCATGCTTCTGGTTGGATGGCTTAGATTGTGAGAATAATGCACAGGCTCTGATAAATGTTTCAACATGAGGCTACATGGAAGGACAATGGAAATGGAACTGCCTATGTTGGATGGTCTTTTTGGTACTAAAGTGCCCCCCATAGGTTGAATCATGCACCTCCCTAATGAGAAAGAGGCAGTCCTCTAAGCATGGAACACATAACAAATTCAACTTATAGAGCCACCCATCTTGAATAGTGTAGTCTAGGAAGGGGTTCTGATTGATCACCGTGGGAGTTTGCAATGCCCCCCAAATCTCTTGAAAGTCAGGGTCAATAGCATATTGATCCTTCCATGTGTCATAGGTAGCACAACACACTTCTAGAATTGAAAGAACTAGAGTGGGAGGATGTCTTAACAAATTACCCATCTTATTAGAAGTGCCTTTATTATATCTGATGACTAAGTGAAATTGCTAAATATAGGAGGCCCATTTAAGGTGCCTCTGTTCCTGAATCTTCGATTGAGAGTTTATGAAAACCAAAGGGTGGTGGTCTATATGTAGAATTGTTTCTTTACCCAGCAAATAATGCCTCCATTTCTTGAGCGCTTGAACCAGACTATAAAATTCCTTATCATAGGTTTTATAATTTTTCTTTTCCTCAAATAGGGTTTCAGAGTGGTAAGCAATGGGGTGTCCTCCATGTTTAAGTATGGCACCAATAGCATATTGTGAGGGATCAGACTCAATCTCAAAGGGTTGGGAGAGGTCAGACAGATGTAATATAGGGGATGAGCATAGGGCATCTTTGAGCTGAGCGAAGTGACTATTTTCTTCTTTAGTCAAGATAAAAGTAGAAGAACTATTTGGGAGTAGGTGCAAAGGACGGGCAAGCTTTGAAAAAGAGGGAATGAACTTATGATATAAATTGATGCCACCCAGAAAGGTTTTGATATACCTAACTGAAGAAGGTAGTGTTCATTACTTGAATTCTTGGATGTGGGTTGGATCTGGTTGGATACCCTCTGAGATGACCACAAATCCAAGATAGGGAGATGAAGTCTAACCAAAATACGACTTCTTCTCGTTGACTTGTAACTTGTTTTCTCGGAGGATTTGGAGAACTTGCCAGACATGTTGCATGTGAGTGTCCCATGATTGGTTGAATTTGAGAATGCCATCCAATTAGATGACCACAAATTGACCCAAATGTGCCCTGAAGATGTCATTGATTATCCTCATGAAAGTGGTTGGGGAATTGGTGAGGCCGAACGGCATAACTTTCCACTAAAAAAAAACAAATTTGGTATTGAAAGATGTTTTCCAAACATCATCTTGGTTCATTCAAACCTAATGGTAGTTAGATGTCAAATCCAATTTAGTAAAACACTTAGCTCCTTGGAGGGTGTCGAGTAACTCCTAAATCTTGGACAGGGAGTAATAGTTTTTTACTGTCGCTTTGTTCAAGGCTTGGTAATTAGTGACCAGGCACATTTCTGAAGTATCTCTTTTGGGGATGACAAATGTGACAGAAGCACAGGGAGAATATGATGGATGGATGTGGCCAGAGTTGATGATTTTGGTCAATTTTCTTTCCATTTCCTTTGTTTCTGTTGCAGCCAAACGATAAGTAGGGGCGTTACGTAATGAAGATCCGAGGATGAGATGAATGGAATGGTCAATGTTTCAGGAGGGGGGGAGTCCCTCCAGAGGTTTAAATACATCTGCAAATTGTTGGAGGAGGGGATTCATTGTTTCATGAAAAAGGTGAGTGGTATTGGTTGGTGTTATTGGGCACACCAAACAGAGAGAGACACATTGATATAAATGTACATGAAGGATTTGTTCTTTTGTAGCAGGGGGTTTGGGTTTTGTCGTTGTTAAGATATAAGTTTGGCCTTCTTTGGTAAGTTTTTACTGGCATGATTTAGCCATATAGATAACATTCCTTTGGGTTTGGTATGGGATACCTAGTAGCAAATCTGAATAATCCAAGGGGGAGACATCACAAAGGACAATATCTTTGAATTGTCCTATGGAAAAAGTGACCAGACAATGTAGAGAAAATAAGAGGCGTGGGCCTTCCTTCTGGACCCATTCGAGCTAATAGGGTTGTGGATGGGGAGTAGTAACCATATTAAGGTGTTTGACAAGGTCTTGAGACACCAAATTCTTCTGGATTCCATTGTCCATAATTAGTAAAACCAAGGAGTTTTTAATTTGGCAGTTATGAGTGAAGAGGGGTTGGGTGGAGGAGCTCAAATATTCATGGGTCATTAGGATCAACGAGGGATCCACTTTTGTGGGATTGTCCAGAGAAAATTCTTTAATATCTTCCACTTGGGGGGGTGCAATGAGATCAATTAGTAGGGTTTTGTTGGTCTTTATATTTTGGAGGATTCGACAATTTGATGAATTGTGTGAAGTAGTCTTATGGAATGAGCACCAGGGTGTCCTTGTATTTGTATTGGGTGTGGTATTTTGAGCCCGAGGAAGTTGAAAGAGGGATGAAGGATTGAAGATGGATGGTTGAGAGGAAAATTGGTTTGTGTAGGGGTGGGTCTGAGGAGTACGACCCCTTGGAGAAACTTTCCTTTCTATATCCAAAACTCTCTTAAATGTTTTGTCTAAAGTTGTATTTTCAAAAAACTCTACTTCTCAACGAAACTGAATTAATAGACCAACAACAAAATTAAAATGAGTACCTCTTCCGGATATGGAATATGAAGTAAGAGGCACATCTTGGAGAAGAAGTATATGTAGCCTTGTACTCATTGTGAAGGGATTTGTCGGAGCTGGTGCCATTTGATCCATAAGGATTGCACATACCCAGTTGGGTAGAAGCAGTTTATCAATGCCTCGGAAAGTCGAGCCCAAGTTATGATGGGTTTGGAAGTAGAGGATTTTGTAGCATCCCCAATATCTATCACAAATGTGGTCTTCTCTTTCTCTGTATCCCACTAAGTTTGTGCAAGTCCTTCTAATTGGAAGGCTTCAATATGGAGATTTCTCTCCTTGGTAAGGCCTGGACATGTATTGAAATGGGTGGAGAGGCAACATATCCAAGAATTAACAACTTCTCCATTGGTTTGACCAACAAATTTGGGTAGTTTGATTCGAGTGTCCAACCTGAAGGGGTCTGGATTGTTTTGTTGTTGCATTTTGAGCCACTCATTGAGGACGAAGGGAAGATCTTGGATGGGATTTGAAGTGTTGGAATCTAAGTCTATTTCCAAGGTATATTTTTGTGGAGGCATTGAGAGGCCAACTAAATATCAATGTGAACATATCTTGTAATATTGAAAAATGGGTCAGGCTCTATTTTTTGAATAGAGTGTGCAAAACCCTGAAGCAACGTAGTTGAATTGGTCTAAAGGGAGAGATTTGTATTGTTTTAGATCTATGGAAATCCTCTATGTTGTAGAGGATATCTGTGTGCCCTTGGGTCTATGAGATTTGTTGATCTTCTTGCATGAATATATAAACCCTAAAATGGGTGAAATCTGGACTATTTTATGAAAACCCCCCCAAAACATTAGGATCAATCTTCAAGATCGGAAGCTTTTCCATTGGATATTGAGGCTTTGATACCAGTTGATCTAGTCAAGAAGGTGTTCTACTAGATAAGGTGACCAAAAAGTCCATAGCTCGACCTTTGACCAAAAACTCCTCAGGGGCGCACCATTGGTTTGGGTAACCAAGTAATGGGGATCCAATGTTGGGATGACCTGAGAGTAGCCAATAAGATGTGGATATCTCATTGTGAGCCCTGGGGATCAATGAGAGAATCTCAGTGCAACCATAGAGGAGGGTGCACTTACTTCATCCCAGCAAAGGAAAAAACAACAAGGGCGCAAACCCCAGGTTGGTGCGCCCTCCTTTCTATCTCAAAAACTTGTAGAAAATCAATTTTCTCCCTGAGAGATTGGGTATCTAATGAAGTAAGCTCTCTCTCAAAGGTGGAATCATGGAAAATGGAGCATCCAATATGAAACCATGAATAAAGGCACACTGGATACCCTAAGAACCCTCAAAAATGAAAATGCAACAAACATGAAATGTAAACTCATAAAAAAAACATCAAATGAGATACATAGCTTCAAGAAAATTATAGGAATTCTTTATTTGAGTCTTGTTTCACCTTATGTACTAAGGGAACCATTTATTTACATGTGCATAATTAAATAACATCAAAAGGTTAAAAGTGTTGTGCCTAGGTGGTTGACTTGTGTGCCCCAGGTGGTCATTCCCCTAGGTGGCCTCCTTGGCCCAGTCTACATCAATCATCTATATGTTTTCAATATTTTTTGGATAAGATTCTGAATCAGGGTTCAGATTTGCGTCTTTGACCTTAGCCACCAATGACTGTTTCCAGCGACGTTCATCGTTTTTGTGCCACGAGATTTTGTGGAAGTCACACCACTTCCCAGTGCCATTCTTCGTCTTCCCTTTACCCTTTTTGTGTTTTTTATTAGACAAGTTGTCTAATGGATGTTGGTTAGGGTCATCTTTAATGTGCTTTGGTTAGTGCATATTTTCAAAACTGACTTCCCATTTGTTCTAGTGCCTAAATGTCTACTTGATTTTGAAAAAATATTGATAGGAAGCTCCCAATGATGAGATGTTTAGGAAATCCATTTTAGTTTGGATTTACCTATGCAGAGCCCCACGTTATTTTAGAACCAGATGATGAGAAAGGTATGGGAAGTATTTTTTAACTCCATCATTGTTTGGCTCTTCTCTTTCCACAGTGTGGTCCATCTCATATACTAGTCTTCATAGTTATCAACATGATAGTACTATTCTTTGACCACATCCAAAAAAAAATCCCAAGTGGGCTCGACCCCATAGATTGCAGATTCCTCTATGGAACATTGATTCAAGTAAGTTTCCCACCAATGTTTGAGATGGGGGATATTCTTGAGGAGTGAGAAGGTGATCTTTTCCCTCTCAGAAAAATTTTGAACAGATAAATAACCTTCTAATAAATTCAACCATTTTTATAGGGAATTTGCATCTATCTGACCTTCAAATATGGGAATATCAAAATTAAATTGTACCTTGAAAGGACAGGTTCCTCCAAAATGGCCACTTGATGAAGACACGTCTGTCGCTATCGGCAAGAATTGAAGAATGTGTGAAAAATTCTCCATCATTTCATCCCTTTGTCGTGCAAGATATTTCTAAAGAAACAAGTGAATAGAATATTATGCTCCATCATATTCTTTTTCTATCTCCATCAATGGTTTCTTGGGTGTGTGAGAGTGATTGTCTTCAAGAGAGAAAAACTTGATACCCAACTGGCTATACTCGGACCTCGTCGGGGATATGCACTAAAAAAATGATCAAGAGCAACCTTCTCTGATACCACTGATCTGGATTATGTTCAAAATGAAATGAAAGAAAATAAGTTACAATGAAATAAGCCAGTTGGATTAGGTGGGAGGCCATTGGTATCCACCTGGAATATTTGTAGGGCTCGCAAAAACCCTGTAAGTGTAGAAACCACAAGTACAAATAAGTACATAATAATGTGTTGAACTAAAAATTGGCAAAAGGAGCCAGTTGGAATAGGTGTGTGGCCACCAATATCCACCTGGATCACCAACCTTGACTTTCACACATCCTAACCCTATTTTGTTACCTTGTCCAAATAACAATTTTAAAGTTGTTTCCTCCCTTCTATCGACCCACATCCACCCATCCCCCCTTTCTGAGAAGAATTTTTCTTAGAAAGTGACACTTGGTGATGATTATTAGCATCCGATCAAGGGAGTGGGAGAATCAAACCATAAACTGAATTCATAGAATTCACTAAAAATGAAGGACATACTATATGTACCAAGATTGAAGAAGAACCTACTCTCCATTTCATCTTTAGAGAAGAAAGTCTTCAAAGTTGCATTTATAGATGGAGAAGTTCTCATGTGGGATAAGGGAGAAACTTTAAATCAAGCAATTGTCATTGGCAATGAAGAAAATGGCTTGTATAAATTAAAGGGTCACTCAGAGGCTTCTATGACCCATTCCATTGAAAACTCATGTGAACTTTGGCATAGAAGACTAGCCCACATCAACTACAAGGTGCCACCATACATATGCAAGGCGGTCGCAGGTTTACCAGAACTCAAAAGTGATCATAAAGGTATATGCAATGGATGTGCACAAGGGAAGAATATCAAGAACCCTTTTCCAAAGTTGGATAGCAAGACATAAGGAGTCCTAGAACTCAATCATTCAGATGTGTGTGGCACAATGCCATCATCCTCCATTAGCGGGTATGTATACTATGTATTATTCATTGATGATTACTCTCGTAAAACCTGGATATATTTCTTGAAGACTAAAGATGAAGTGTTCAGTAAGTTCAAGGAATTCAAAGCCTTGATAGAGAACCTTTATGAAATAAATATCAAGATTCTCAGGTCAGATAATGGAGGAGAATATACCTCAAAAGAGTTTTTGAAATTCTGCAAAAATGTTGGAATCAACAGGGAACTCACTACTCCCTATAATCCCCCAAAAAATGGTGTAGTTGAATGGAAGAACAGAACAATACTGGAAGTTGTGAAGACTATGATCCATAATAAAGATCTTCCTATGTGCTTATGGGAAAAAGAAACAATGGCAGTTGTTTACATGCAGAACCGACTATCTCATACTACACTTGGGCTCAAGACACCAGAAGAGATGTTCATCGGAAAGAATCCAGAGGTAAGCCATCTTAAAATATTTGGTTGTCCAGTGTTTATTCATATACCTAAAGAAAAGAGAAACAAGTTGGACCCTTCAGGAAAGAATGGAATATTTGTGGGATACTGTGAGGTCTCCAAGGCCTTCAGAATCTATATACTAGGTCAACATCACATTGATATCAACAAGGATGTGACCTTTGATGAAGATGAAATGCTCAAGAAATCTAAAATATGCCATCTTGAAGAGGTATATGAAGAGGAACTCATAATTCCCCATACTTCAATGAGGGAGGTTTCCAGAACTGCAGAACCAGAGAGGGAAGTCGTAACTTCCCCTGATGAGAAACTTCTAGAAGACCATGATATAGTAGAAGTACAAGAACCTCCTTAGACGATGATCCTCCATAAAATAAAGCTAGCCTGGGCTAGAGAGGTTATTGAATATGGAGAGAAGTACAGTGTTCCCCAAGGAACCATGAGACAGGTGAAAAGACCAAAGACATTCTCCAGTTATACGGCTTTGATGTGTGACCTCCTAGAAGAGGAGCCTACCTGCTTTGAAGAAGCTATTCAAAGGAAAGAATGGGCAGATGCCATGACAGAGGAATACCAATCCATAATGAAGAACAAAGTATGGGAAATAGTTCCCAGATCGAAGAATGAAGATGTGGTATCCTCCAGATGGATCTTCAAAATAAAACATGTTGTTGATGGAAGTATTGAAAAGTATAAAGCAATATTTGTCGCTCATGGCTTTTCCCATAAGGAAGGCATTGACTATGAAGAGACATTCACTCCTATGGCAAGATACACTTCGATCAGGACCATCATAGCTCTTGCAGCTAAGATGAAGTGGAAGCTATACCAGATGGATGTGAAGACAACTGTCCTAAATGGTGTCATCGAAGAGGAAGTGTATATAGAGAAACCTCAAGGATTTGAGGTTGAAGACATGAAGTATCATGCCTGCAGATTGAAGAAAGCCTTATACGGATTGAGGCAAGATCCTAGAGCTCGGTATTTCTATATAGACAGTTTCTTGACGAGCTTAGGATTTACCAAGAGTAAATAAGACTCAAATATCTACTTCAAAATTATGGATAATGAGCCAGTAATCTTACTGCTATATGTGGATGACTTATTCTTAACTGGAGAAGAAAAGCTCATTGATGAATGTAAAAAGATACTTGCCTCAGAATTTTAAATGAAAGACCTCAACCTAATGCATTACTTCTTAGGTCTTGAGGTATGGTAGAGTTCTGAGAGGATCTTCCTTAACCAAGGGAAGTACACAGTTGAAATCTTAAAGAGATTCGATATGCTGGAATGCAAGCCCATGAATACACCCATGGAAGCGAAGTTGAAGCTGTTGGTCGATACGCCATTAGAATTGATTGATGCCACACTTTATAGACAAATTATTGGATCGTTGATGTACTTGATGAACACCAGACCAGACATTTGTTTTTTCGTGAACACCTTGAGTCAGTTTATGGTAGAACCTAGATGTGTTCACGTAGTTGCTGGAAAACATGTGATCAGGTACCTCAAAGGAAAAGCACTTCAAGATGTTGATTCAGTTTGGGATCAACTATGATCTCGTCGCAGAGTAGGAAGAAATCTAGCATTTATTTCAGCACAACGGAAGCAAAATACATTGTTGCATGTTCTGCTAGCTTTGAAACTATATGGCTTCGAAAGTTGTTGACCAACCTATTTGATTTGGAGATGAGAGAAACTGTGATTCTATGTGACAACCAAAGTTGCATAAAGATGATAGAGAATCTTGTATTCCACAAGAGGTCGAAGCACATAGAGATCCGCTATCATTACATCTGTGACATGGTACAGAGAGGAGCCTTGAGCTCCAATACACTAGCATGGATGAACAGGTTGTTGACATGTTGAACAAGCCTTTATCTTGTGTAAAGTTTGAGTACTTCCGAGATAATCTTGGCATAGTCCGAAAGGACCTTCCTCGAAAGGGGGAGTAGATGTGATGTTCCTTGCTTCTGACCTAGTTGTCATATGTAAAGAAAGATGTGATGTATTCCTTTCTTCTGACCGAGTTGTCATACACAAAGCAAGATGAGATGTTCCTTGCCTCTGACCGAGTTTTCAGATGTAAAGCAAGATGAGATGTTCCTTGCTTCTGACCAAGTTGTCAAGTATAAAGCAAGATGAGATGTTCCTTCCTTCTGACCAAGTTGTCAGACATAAAGAAAGATGAGATGTTCCTTGCTTCTAACCTAGTGTCAGACATAAAGCAAGATGAAATGTTCCTTGCTTCTGATCGAGTTGTCATACGTAAAGCAAGATGATATGATGAGACTAGCACTGAGCTTTCGGCTGGATAGCTGTGACGTAAAGCTAGGCTAGTATCCTGCTTCCAACCTGATGGTTGTGACATAAAGAAGGATGAGTATCTTTCTTCCAGCTTGAGTGATGTGATGGAAAGCAAGACAATGAGATGAGACAAGTACTGAGCTTCCAACTTGACAATTGTGATGTAAAGCCAGTCTTGTATTATGATGAGGAAACCCTGTGCTGTGATGATGATGATGTATCCATTTTTATCATTATACATATTGATGTAGATGATGATGGTATTCCTTTGAGAATGATGATGTTGCTAATGAAGAAAATTCTGATGATTTATAGATATGCCAGCCAAGATGATATTGATGATGTTGTCCTCCCATTTGATGTTGTTGATGATGTTGTCGTCTTTCTCTCGCATGATGTTGTTGAAGAATACCCTTCTTGTTAAGGGGGGTGTTGAAATATTGTAACTGCAAAGAGTATTCTTATTATTATTGATATATTATTCATACGATCAATCCCCATTGTGGATTGATCATGTTGGTTATTGTAATAGGACCAAATCCCCTTTTGTGGATTGGTCAACAAACAATTATAATAGGTAGAATAAGAAGTCGGCCCCAGTAGTTAATAAGGAGACCCAGAAATATAGTAAAGGTGGGTTTACCCACCCAGTTGGAGAAGTCAGCCCTGTCAGTGAAGAGACACTTCACACGTGCTAGACTTGTATAAATAAAGGAGGCTAGTTCCTCACTTGGACATAACTCACTTGCTAAGTTTGAGAGACAAGTTTTGATCTATTACCGGCAAAGGAGAGAGAGAGTGGCGCATATCTTGGGAGAGGACTTTCTGTTTTAGCATAGAGATCTCTTGCCATTGTATTCACTATCTAGATTAAGGAAGTTTTGCTAGGTTTTCTTCCCCTAGAGGGTTTCCCGGGATAAATGATGTGTCTCTTGTGATTGTGTATTTCTTAGTGATCTTGGATTATGCTATTGTTATCTAATGAAATGCAAACATCTATAATAATGGCTTAAACATTAACAACAATATGGGGACTCCCATAGTCATCCTATCTAGGTAGATTTACACATATTTGAGATCCTTGCTATCATCACCTCCCACTCCCTCCAATGACTGCTTGTCACTACTCCATCGATGACCTCATCCCCATCCCTCTAAATGCTATGATCCTAGATATGTGAAAAAAAACAATGTTATTTCAATTATATTGCACCAAGAAAAAGGTAATAGGTATTCCCAGAATAAAAAAGCATTAAAAATGATAAAAAAATCCAAAAACACTCTGACCGACAAGTCCCCACACTTTTCTCTAGCGGAGAAAAATCTTTGGATCATGTATGAATTATGTACCCATATAGGGGAAGCATTTTATGGCTACTATCTAATGGTACCACCATGAATCAAATCTAAGCATATAGTGTTCTTTTCTCCTTCCCTCGGGATTCCTTTCCATGTGTTCCTCCCATAGAATCATTCTTAAATATTACAGAATTGGGTTTCCCATCACTATGCAAGGCCTCCATACTAGCATGATTTCCAAAAAAAATGTCACTAGGATGGAGCCATACCCAAATTGATTATGGCACCCATTCTTACATTGCATCAAATGAACTTTCATGTTGGCCAACACCCCCTCACACCAGTTGAATATGGTTGATTTCAAGAACATTAGTGCCACATGCATGTTGTCCTTCATCGTTAGATGGGTGTTGTCGACCTTGTTGCAACTCTTTTTGCATGATCCATATTGACAATACTACTCTATATATTCCATGATGGACTTCTCATCTCCATTGCACACCCCATCTACCCTCCATTGCACCACCCTCTATGACAGTCCTATGGAAAAATAAATATCTCTTGCCTCAAGTTATAACACTTTTCCCTCTAAAATGAATCACTCCTACTTAGGGATTCAATATCATACCATCTTTTCAATAAGATACTCATGAGAACCCAATAATGGACAATGAAATAAATTCAACAATCCACAGTAACGAAGGGCTTCCAAAGTGGGGGAATCCTCCTAGGAAGAAAAATCATTTGTTTCATGGGTCCTCTCCTTCCATTCAACCTTTTTTTTCGGTCCCCTATACATTAGTAATCAAAACCCCATCAATAAAAACTCATCCCCTCATGGTCGCAACATTCCTTCCCATCCCCATCTACTTAAGGTTCACATGATGCCACAATGGCATCAGGAAAACTATTGTTGGACACCACACATGAATCACAAAACATGTCAGTAGACACCATGTAAGTGTCGAGAGATAGGCCACATGATGCCTATGCATGTCTCGCAACCCCCATGTTATCCGAGGATTTCAGGCCCTTTTTTCAAACATTTCCTCGGCAAAATGAAAAAATAAACCCAATAAATTGATTGTAGGAGTGTCAAGACTCACTTGGATCACATAGATTAGAATTTGGTTGGGTAAATCTCCAAAAATGAGCTCCTAAAGCCTCCACTTGGAGGAGGATTTATCCACAACTTCTCCACTCACCTCTCTTTACAAATGAGAAATAACATTTTTACCATGTTATGTTTGTTTCTATAGAAAAAATTGTGAAGACAAACACTTTTTCACACTGATACCAAGTAAATTGATTCAAGTAATCTTTTCTTTAATGAGATTATTATTTCTTTTTAATGTCATTTTCTTGATTAAAATTGATCCTGGCATCTAGTTTACATGTTTTGAGAGGATAATAGGGAATTTTTTTATGGAAATGGTGATTTCCACTAAACTTGAGGTATGTGTTCCCAAACTGGCATATATGGATAGGTTTTTCCCTACATCCACGATTTTCATTATTAACCATCCATTCTACATACACATACATTATGTTCAATTTTGTCATGTTACGACAATAGCCACTCCACTTTTACATGTCGTAACATGAATGATAGTGCCTACCCTCCATGTGATCCGTAGTTAGAATCCATATTTCCATTTGGTGCCCATGTTGCACTTTTGTGTAGGCCTGAGAACCCTCTTGTTGTCCCGCCATGAATTGATTATGAGACTCATTTTCCACTCTTCATCTATATTTTGGCCATTTACTGAGGGGGTTCCCTTATTTTTATGTTTCTTAATGGAATCCTATGCATTTGTTGCTTCGGTAATTCACCAAGATAATACACTGCTATTTTCCTAGATTCCTCTTGCCACTATTGTAGTATGCTTTGATCATCTTCCTCTTATGTTATTTGGCCTCCATTTTTCATCCACTATCCCATGGAGAGAACAACTACTAAGAGTGGATCAGATTGTCCAATACCATTTTCATTCATTTTTCTTAGGTTGGTTCTATGCACTTAGAACATAGGATAATTTTGTCAAGCCAGTCATTGTCTCCATACGAGAACACTTTTATCTCTTTTTCACACTAATAAAAATACATCAAAAAGACACCTTCCGAGTGCACTTTTATCTCTTTTTTGAACTTGTAAAAAGACAAAACAAAGACACTATCATAATTATACTTTTAAATTTTTGGGGGAATTGTTAAAACTTTATGAAAAAGACACTGCCAAGCATACTTTTGTGGTTCTTTTGTTCTCATTAAACCCTGAAGGAGACAAAACAAAAAAAAAGTAAAAAAAAGGGTGTTTTTTTTTACCATTGATCTATCTTGAAATGGAAACATCTTTTGAATCTCCCTTGAAAAGAGTACCCTTTTTGAGTCACCATATTACAATTGGGTTTTTTATTTCCTAGGATCCATCCCATTAATATGAGTCACATATACTCCTCTAGTTGGTTACTCTTCCAATGATCGTGCAAAGTTCTTCAATCCCTCCTACATTGTTGCACTATATTTTTCTATCTCTTGAGTCTTACTACCAAGTCACCATTGTTTTGTGTTATATGTTCAAGGGAATTTTAATATTGAGTCATGCATCTGCATTTTTTTGACTTTCCACCTTAGCCATCCTCATGTCACTTGTACTTGGTGATTCTATCTTTTCACAAAATATGTCGATGTATGTTTAAAGTTGATTGATGGGGGATACATGAAGTCTCTCCTTCGATGTATCTCTTCCTATAGACTTCAAAACAATATCTAGGATAGGGATATAGAAACCAAATATTACCTGAGATCTTTTATTCCTCAGTGGTAGGCCTCCTCGTAGACAATAGTGGGTTTCAACATTGAATCTTAATTGATTGATTCTATGAATGTTCGACATCAAATCCTCTATTTTCACTTGCTAGATTGTACTAGGTTCCTTGGGGTCCATCTTCCTCATTGGTGGGTCCCCTCATGTATATTAATGGTATACCTAAATCATTGGTAATCAGAAGGTTTCTACCATGCTCGACATCACCTCATGTACTCACATGTTGTAGATACGTACCATTGGGGTTTCGGAAAAATAATTTTGGTTTGGGGCCACATCATTCCTTCACAACACCCCTCCTAAGTTGAGATGGATTATATCACTTATATATGAGTACTTTAAATACTTTGGGGGCACTCCCATTGGTGCTCTTTGTCTTCCTAACATATATATTGTGACATAGATGGATATTGTATATGATCGTGGATATGATATTATTGATGACATGGATCTACTACATATTCTTTTGTGTCCATTTTCTTTCATTTCATTTCATGGATATGCAATATATTGTTTTGGAAGCCATGGATCTTCAAATTCTGAGTATTTCTACCTCATAGATGATCTATATATGTCTCATCAATCTTGTCTTCCATCCTTTCCTCCATTATTTTATCTTAGTTTTCTCTGATGATATTCTCATCTATAGTAAAACTTGGAAAGCCAATCTCACCCCCATGGATCAGGTTCTCCATCTACTTTATAAGCAAATACATTTTCTCAAATAGTCTATTATATTATTGGAAAGGATGGTGTATGGGTGGACCCTAAGAAAATTGAAGATATGAAGGATTGCCCTCACATTAAAACTCTTAAAATATTGCTTGGCTTCCTGGGTTTAATGAGATATGATCATAAGTTTTTTTCAGAATTATGGAAAAATTACATCTCCTGTCACTTCTCTACTTAGAAAGAATACTTTCAGTTGGACTCCCAAAACTAATCAAATCCTTCCAATCCTTGAAAGAGGATATGTGCATGAATCCTATCCTATAACTACCAAACTTCACCAAGACTTTTTTCCTAGAATGTGATGCATTAGATAAAGGTATTGGGGCAATCCTCATGCAAGGTGATCGACATTTGGATTTCACTAGAAAACATTTGTCGAAGTGACATTTGGGTTAATCGACCTATGAAAAGGAAATGTTGCCTATATTGTATGAAATGGATCTACGACGTCCTTATATTTTGGGGAAACACATCCAAATTAAAATTGATCATTGTAGCCTCAGGTATTCTATGGAACAAATAATTTCCTCCTCGAAGAAACAAAAATGGGTGACCAAGTTGCTTGAATATGTTTATGATATCATATTCAAGAAGGGAAAATAAAATGTGACTTTTGATGCTATTTCAAGGAAATATGAAGAACAAGGGTCCCTATTTTCCCTCTCATTAATTGTAGTTTATTGTCTTCAATCCATTCTCTACGAATGGTTGCAAGACCCCAAACGTTCTAGCTTTATCCAAAAATTGCAACATGATTCTTAGGCTTATACAAGGTACTATTATCAAAATAAAGATATTTTCTATAAAGGTCACTTGTATTTAAGAAAACATTCTAACCTTAAATCAACAGTGTTTTGTGAGCTTCATGCTTCACCCACAACTAGGAATTCATGCTTTACCAAAACCTATGAACGAGTAAAACACTCATTTTTCAGGGAAGGTATGAAATAGAAAAACCACACCTTTGTGGTTGAGTGTGATACATGTTAACACAATAAGGAAGAATAATTTAAAGATTTAGGCACACTCCAACCACTCCCAATTCCACCTACTATTTGGATGGATATTTATACAGATTTCATAGTTGGCTTACCTAAATCGGGAAATAAGTTAGTCATCATCTTGGTAGTAGGTATTCTTTCCAAACATGCTCATTTATTTTATCTTCAACACCCACTCACCACATTCAAAATGGCTCATTTTTTTATGGATAATACACAAAGTCCATCGCATGCCTCATTCTATTGTCTTTGATCGTGATATAAATTTCACTAGTAATTTTTGGAAAAAAATGTTGAGGCTCCAGGAAATCCAATTGCATCTCATCACCACCTATCATCCCCATATTATTGGACAAATTGAATCTTTCAAAAAATGTTTGGAAATATATTTTCGTTGTTTTGCATGTGATAGAAAAATCATTGGCATCAATGGTTACCCCTAGTTGAATGGTGGTAAAACACATCTTACCATACTACCACTCACATGATTCCCTTTGAATCATTCCATAAGAAAAACACATTGTTAGTTCTCTCATATATGATATGTGTCTCTAAGCTTCAGGAGGCTTAAAACAATATTATAGTTTGCATGGCCATTCTCCATAAACTCAAAGAAAATTTAGTCATTTTTCATAATCACGTGAAGAAACAAGTAGATGAGTGTCATTCAAAACATCAATTTGTTGAAGGGGACCAAGTGTTTCTTTATGTGAAACCTTATAATAAGACTTCACTCAAAGTTGAACACTATCAGAAACTAGCCTCCAAATTTTATGGTATTTATACAATTCTTAAGAGAGTGGTGCCCATGGACTACAACTTATCTTTCCCATTCCTTCTGAGCTCCATTCCATCTTTCATGTCTCATTCTCAAATAAAGTGATTAGAAATAAGTTCCAAAATCAAACCAATCTCCCTAAGTTAGATGAAGAAGGTTCCAACACAAGAAGTATTGGACTAGCACAAGTGTTGTCTCCGTCGGTACATGATCTAGGAGGATCCAAAATGCTCAAAAAATTATCCTCTGAAATGTTGATGGAAATGAATCCATTGTGTATATCTCGATGATAATTTTCCATTAAAATTTGAATGGCCTCAGATGGATGTCGTATGAGGAAGTTATGGCCTTTCAATTTTTTGGAAAAATAGGGCAAATGTAAAAAGGAGATGCCACATGACACCACTAGGGGGTGATACATAGTAGTACGGCATGTAACATGGTAGGAACTGTGATAAAATGGTAGGTATAGTGATGATGTGGCATGCTGATAGATCGGGTGATTGAGAAAGTTATGTGGTGATGATGTGGTCCAATCAGTGGTTGACACATGACACACATATGAAAAGGCCAATGTGGATTAGGTATCAATAGTTGTTTGGAACAACCAAAACAATGTTTGAGCCCCGAACCTACCACTGAGGAAATGAGAACATTACCACTAGGCCAGATGTTAGTGCTTGCAACAAATTGCAATAGATTTGTATTTAAATTAATGGTTATAACAAGTTTCCAAAAGGGGAGGTTGTGGTGCTTCACCTCGCGACCTCTACTCTACATACCCACCAATGAACCAACATTTTAACCATAGTAATATGATCATCTTGCCAACTGTCATTATTTATTAAACTAACCAATGAATATATATTTAAGTTTTATTTAAATTCCATCCAAGCATATAGGGATTCGGGTGGGGTTCGACCACCCCAACCTCTCTTATTTAAATCAAACACATTTTCTATTAGATCGACAGAGTTAGTCCATGCTAAGAACTCAGAGTGAGTTCATTTTGACATGGATTTTCATGGCAAGCATATAGAGTGTTAATAGTGAAAAGTTTCAGTTTTTTAAGGAGAAGTTAATTTTAACACTCACATCTAATTTTGAGCAGCATATAATAAGGTCATTTTAAGAACACAAGTTAGAGTCATATTTGTATCAATCATTTGAGCATTAATCGAGCGGTTTCTCATTTGGAAGGGGACCCGGAGACATATCCCAATATAGGTGAAATCTGTTATCAACTTTTCTAATGTGCCTTGTTCTTTTGTTTCTACTTTCTCTTATTTTTCAACATGTTTCTTTCCATAAGTTATTTATTAGTTTATGAGATTTTGGATAAGTAAAGGAATTCAAATGTTTATTTTCAAATAGTCAAGACGATCATAATTTTCAAATCAAATTGCATGTTAATTTATATTAATAATTAATTTGACATATAAGGATTTTCATATTAGAGTTTCATCAAGGACGTTTTAGATCAATGGAAGGATACACTACCAAAAGATTCCACCTAGGAGTCGACTACCATTCTGGAACAATTTTCTCATATCAATCAATGAGGATAAGGATGTGTTTCAAGGGGGGGAGATATTAGGGACCTACACTTCTTAACCCCTCACATAGGTAGAATAATATATCTTCCATGTAATAAAATCCTAAATTAGTAAATAATTCCTATATAATAATGTGAACAAGTCTAATGTCATAATAATTAATAAAATCTTCCACTTTTAGAAATATCTTCCACTTTTATTAATTTTATTTACAAGACATAATCGGTATAAATAGGAGTAGAAGGAATGATAAAGTATTGTCTTGAGAATTATTGTAATAGAGAATTTCTATGTTAGAGGTTTCCTCGTTGAAGGGGAAAGAAAAAATTTCTTTCAATCAATAAAGGTATCATTGTTGGTTTTATTGTTCACTATATTTTGATGTTCAATACAGATCTATTATAATATTTCTAGTTTCAACTTCATATAATACATGTGGTACCTTAAAATCCCTCCCTCATCTCTATCTCCCT
>JZKD02S0051734.1:34504-51487 GCA_000966675.3 Picea glauca | reverse complement strand
CTTCTACGACCCCCCGCCCCTCCTTCTACAAAGGCCTGCCAACTGATCCAGATTATTTTTGGAACGAAATGAAAGAAGAGAAATTAGAGTGAAATACTCATGAAACTTTCGAGAAACAGAGAAATACAACAATACTTGATTTCTATTAATGAAAGAATTGTAAAGAGACTGTAAAAATATAGAGTGCAATACTTGCTAGAATGGTGACAGCTTTATCTCTAAGAAAAGATGTGACAACTACGCTCATTCGAAAGAAGATGATTACAATGAGGCTTTGAAGGCATTTTTTTATGTTAAACAAGAATGCTAAAACCCTAGACATCCAAAAATGTAACTTTACGTGATTGACATTAGTAACTTTGTGGATTTCGAGTTGTGGTGGAAGATCCAACCTATAAGCATTTTCTCCAATCTTGTCGAGGATGGTATAAGGACCATATCTTATTGGTTGAAGCTTGTGATGGTGGACTTTGAATCTCTTCTTATCTAAGTGTAACTAGAATTGATCCCCTGGTTGAAAGGACATGAAGGTCCTTTGTTTGTCATGGCATTGCTTGGCATGCTCTTGAGATACTTTAAGTGATATTGTTACTACAGTGTAGTGTTGTGCAATTTGTGTGAGAAACCGTTGTGCTGAGAGTTGTTCTTGTTGCTGATGGAAGGTACCTTGAGGAGCCAAAGTGAGTGGGGGATTGGTTGGATATGCTAGTTGGAATCCCAAGAATACTTCAAAAGGTTAAAACCCTATAGAAGAATGTGTTTCCTTGTTGTGGCTATGTTGTAGAATTTGCAAGTAATTGTCCCATTGTTTGTTGCGCCCAAAGTGAGTGCAGAGATCATGAACCAAGACCATATTGACAACCTCTGTTTGGCCATCCATTTGAGGATGGAATGCAGTAGAAAACTTGAGGTGGTACCCCAATAGTTCCCATATTGTCTTCCAAAATGTGTAGAGGAAGTGAGAATCTCTGTCTGAGATGATAGTTCTTGGGAGGCCAAAATGGGGCCATACATGTCGGAAGTAAAGTTATGTTGTTTGCGATGTTGTAGTAGTCTTTGTGCATGGGATAAAAAGTGCCATTTTGATGAAGCGACATACCACTACCTAGATTGCATCATGTTTCTTTTGGGTTGCTGGAATTCCACTGAGGAAGTCCATTGAGATTGACTCCCAAGGCTGAGAAGGAAGAGGCAGTGTTTGATATAACCCATGCTTCCGGTTGGATGGCTTGTATTGTGAGCATAATTCATAGGCTCTGATAAATGTTTCAACTTGAGGCTACATGGAAGGACAATGGAAATGGCTTTGTAGATGTTGGATGGTCTTTTTGGTACCGAAGTGCCCCCCATAGGATGAATCATGTGCCTCCCTGATGAGAAAGAGGCGGTCCTCTAAGTGTGGAACACATAACAAATTCAACTTATAGAGCCACCCATCTTGAATAGTGTAGTCTAGGATGGGGTTCTGATTGATCACTGTGGGAGTTTTCAATGCCCCCCAAATCTCTTGAAAGTCACGGTCAGTAGCATATTGATCCTTCCATATGTCATAGGTAGCACAACACACTTCTAGAATTGAAAGAATTAGAATGGGAGGCCGGCTTGGCAAATCACACATCTTATTAGAAGTGCCTTTATTATATTTGATGACTAAGTGAAATTGCTAAATATAGGAGGCCCATTTAAGGTGCCTTTAATAATGAATCTTTGCTTGAGAGTTGATGAAAACCAAAGGGTGGTGGTCTGTATGTAGAATTGTTTCTTTACACAACAAATAATGCCTCCATTGCGCTAGTGCTTAAACGAGACTATAAAATTCCTTGTCATAGGTGCTATAATTTTTCTTTTCCTCATATAGGGTTTCAGAGTGGTAAGCAATGGGGTGTCCTCCATGTTTAAGTATGGCACCAATAGCATATTGTGAGGGATCAGACTCAATATCAAAGGGTTGGGAGAGGTCAGACAAATGTAATATAGGGGATGAGCAGAGGGTGTCTTTGAGCTGAGCGAAGTGACTATTTTCTTCTTTAGTCTAGATAAAAGTAGAAGAACTATTTGAGAGCAGGTGCAAAGGATGGGCAAACTTTGAAAAATAGGGAATGAACTTATGATAGAAATTGATGCCACCTAGAAAGGTTTTGATATACCTAGATGAAGAAGGTAGTGGTCATTACTTCAATTCTTGGATGTGGGTTGGATCTGGTTGGATACCCTCTGATATGACCACAAATTCGAGATAGGGAACTCAAGTCTGACCATAATATGACTTCTTCTCTTTGACTTGTAACTTGTGTTCTCGGAGGATTTGGAGAACTTGTTGGACATGTTGCATGTGAGTGTCCCATGTCCGGACGAATATGAGAATGCCATCCAATTAGATGACCACAAATTGACCCAAATGTGCCCTGAAGATGTCATTGATTAGCCTCATGAAAGTGGTTGGGGAATTGGTGAGGCCGAAGGGCATAACTTTCCACTCAAAAAAAAACAAATCTGGTTTTGAAAGATTTTTTCCAAATATCATATGGGCTCATTCGAACCTGATGGTAGCCAAATGTCAAATCCAATTTAGTAAAACACTTAGCTCCTTAGAGGGTGTCGAGTCACTCCTCAATCTTGGATAGGGAGTAATAGTTTTTTACTATCGATTTGTTCAAGGCTCAGTAATTAGTGACAAGGCGCATTTTTGAAGTATCTCTTTTGGGGATGACAAATGTGACACAAGAACAGGGATAAGATGATGGCTGAATGTTTCCAGAGTTGATGATTTCGGTCAATTTTCTTTCCATTTCCTTTGTTTATGTTGGGGCCAAACGATAAATATACAGGGATGAGATGAATGGAATTGTCCATGTTCCAGGAGGGGAGGAATCCCTTTGGAGGTTTAAATACATATGAAAACTATTGGAGGAGGGGATTCATTGTTTTAGGAACAGGGTGAGTGGTATTGGTTGGTGTTATTGGGCGCACCAAACAAAGAGAGACACATTGATTTAAATGTACATGTAGGATTTGTTCTTTAGTAGCAGGGGGTTTGGGTTTTGTTGTGGTTAAGATATAAGTGTGGCCTTATTTGGTAAGTTTTTACTGGCATGATTTGGACATATAGATAACATTCCTTTGGGTTTGGTATGGGATACCTAGTAGAAAATCTGAACAATCCAAGGGGGAGACATCACAGAGGACAATCTCTTTGAATTGGCCTATGGCAAAAGTCACCAGACAATGTAGAGAAAATAAGAGGCATGGGCCTTCCTTCTAGACCCATATGAGATGGTAGGGTTGTGGATGGGGAGTAGTAACCATATTAAGGCGGTTGACAAGGTCTTGAGACACCAAATTCTTCTAGCTTCCATTGTCCATAATCAATAAAGCCAAGGATTTTTTAATTTGGCAGTTATGAGTGAAGAGGGGTTGGGTGGAGGAGTTCAAATATTCATGGGCCATTAGGATCAACGAGGGATCCACTTTTGTGGGATTGTCCAGAGAAACTTCTTCAATATTTTCCACTTGGTGGGGTGCAATGAGATCAATTAGTAGGGTTTTGTTGGTCTTTATATTTTGGGGGATTTGACAATCTGATGAATTGTGTGAAGTAGTATTGTGGAATGAACACCAGGGTGTCCTTGTATTTGTATTGGGTGTGGTATTTTGAGCCCGAGCGGGTGGAAAGAGGGATGAAGGATTGGAGATGGATGGTTGAGAGGAAAATGGATTTGTGTAGGGGCGGGTGTGAGGAGTACGACCCCTTGGAGAAAATTTCCTTTCTATATCCAAAACTCTCTTAAATGTTTTGTCTAAAGTTGGATTTTCAAAAAACTTTACTTCTCAACGGAAATGAATTAACAGACCAACAACAAAGTTTAAAATGAGTACATCTTCCGGATTTGGAATATGAAGTAAGAAGCACATCTTGGAGAAGAAGTCTATGTAGCCTTCTACTCATTGTGAAGGTATTTGTCAGAGCTGGTGCCATTTGATCCACAAGGATTGCACATACTCGGTTTGGTAGAAGCAGTTTATCAATGCCTCGAAAAGTCGAGCCCAAGTTCTGATGGGTTTGGAAGTAGAGGATTCTGGATCATCCCCAATATCTATCACAAATCTGGTCTTCTCTTGCTCTGTATCCCACTAAGTTTGTTCAAGTCCTTCTAATTGAAAGGCTTCAATCTGGAGGTTTCTCTCCTTGGTAAGGCCTAGACATGTATTGAAATGGGTGGAGAGGCAATAGATCCAGGAATCCACAACTTCTCCATTGGTTTGACTAGCAAATTTGGGTAGTTTGATTCGAGTGTCCAACCTAAAGGGGTCTGGATTGTTTTGTTGTTGCATTCTGAGCAACTCATTGAGGACGAAGGCAAGATCTTGGACGGGATTTGAAGTGTTGGAATCTGAGTCTACTTCCAAGATATCTTTTCATGGAGGCATTGAGAGGCCAACTGAATATCAAGGTGAACATATCTTGTAATACTAAAAAATGGGTCAGGCTCTGTTTTGTGAATAGAGTGCGAAAAACCCTGAAGCAACGTAGATGAAGTGGTCTAAAGGGAGAAATCTGTATTGTTTTAGATCTATGGAAATCCTCTATGTTGTAGTGGATATCTATGTTCCCTTGGGGCTATGATATCTATTGATCTTCTTGCATGAATATGTAAACCCTGAAATGGGTGAAATCTGGACTATTTCATGAAAACCCCCCCAAAACATTAGGCTCAATCTTCAAGATCAGAAGATTTTCCATGGGATATTGAGGCTCTGATACCAATTGATCTAGTCAAGAAGGTGATCTACAGGATAAGTTGACCAAAAAATCCATAGCCCGACCTTTGACCAAAAACTCCTCAGGGGCACACCATTGGTTTGGGTAACCAAGTAATAGGGATCCAATGCTGGGATGACCTGAGAGTAGCCAATAAGATGTGGATATCTCACTGTGAACTCCAAGGATCAATGGGAGAATCTCATTGCAACCATAGAGGAGGGTGCACTTACTTCATCTCAGCAAAGGAAAAAACAACAAGGGCGCAAACCTCAGGTTGGTGCAACCTCCTTTCTATCTCAGAAAATTACAGAAAATTGATTTTCTCCCTGAGAGATTAGGTAGCTAACGAAGTAAGCTCTCTCTCAGAGGTGGAATCATGGAAAATGGAGCAGTCAATATGCAACCATGAATAAAGTCACACTGGTTACCCTAAGAACCCTCAAAAACAAAAATGCAACAAACGTGAAATGTAAACTCAGAAAAAAAACATCAAATGAGACACATAGCTTCAAGAAAATTATAGGAATTCTTTATTTGAGTCTTGTTTCACCTTGTGTACTAAGGGAACCATATATTTACATATGCATAATTTAATAACATCAAAAGGTGAAAAGTGGTGTGCCTAGGTGGTTGACTTGTGTGCCCCAGGTGGTCGTTCCCCTAGGTGGCCTCCTTGGCCCAATCTACATCAATTATTTGTATGTTTTCAATATTTTTTGGATAACATTCTGAATTAGGGTTCGGATTTGTGTCTTTGACCTCAACCACCAATGACTGTTTCGAGTGACGTTCATAATTTTTGTGCCATGAGATTTTGTGGAAGTCACACCACTTCCCAGTGTCATTCTTCGTCTTCCCTTTACCCTTTTTGTGTTTTGTCTTAGACAGGTTGTCTAATGGATGTTGGTTAGGATTGTCTTTAATGTGCTTTGGTTACTGCATATTTTCAAAAGAGACTTCCCATTTCTTCTAGTGCCTAAATGTCTGCTTGATTTTGACAACAAATTGATAAGAAGCTCCCAATGATGAGATGTTTAGGAAATCCATTTCAGTTTGGATTTACCTATGTAGAGCCCCACGTTATTTCAGAACCAGATGATGAGCAAGGTATGGAAATTATTTTTTAACTCCATCACTGTTTGGCTCTTCTCTTTCCACAAGGTGGTCCATCTCATATACTAGTCTTCATAGTTATCAACATGATAGTACTATTCTTTGACCACATCCAAAAAAAAATCCCAAGTGGGCTCGACCCCATAGATTTAAGATTCCTCTATGGAACATTGATCCGAGTAAGTTTCCCACCAATGTTTGACATGGGCAATATTCCTGAGGAGTGCAAAGGTGATCTTTCCCCTCTCAGAAAAATTTTGAACAAATAAATAACCTTCTAATAGATTCAACCATTTTCATAGGGAATTTGCATCTATCTGACCTTCAAATATGGGAATATAAAAATTAAATTGTACCTTCAAGGGAGAGGTTCCTCCAAAATGGCCACTTGATGAAGGCACATCTGTCGATACCAGCAAGAATTGAAGAATGTGTGAAAAATTCTCCATCATTTCATCCCTTTGTCACGCAAGAGCTTTCTAAAGAAACAAGTGAATAGAATCTTATGATCCATAATATTATTTTTCTATCTCCATCAATGGTTTCTTGGGTGTGTGAGAGTGATTTTCTTTAAGAGAGAAAAACTTGATACCCAACTGGCTATACTCGGACCTCGTCGGGGACATGCATTGAAAAAATGATCAGGAGCAACCTGCTCTGATACCACTGATTTGGATTATGTTCAAAATGAAATGAAAGAAAATAAGTTACAATGAAATAAGCTAGTTGGATTAGGTGGGAGGCCACTGGTATCCACCTGGAAGATGTGTAGGGCTCGCAGAAACCCTGTAAGTGTAGGAACCACAAGTACAAATAAGTACATAATAATGTGTTTAACTAAAAAATGGCAAAAGGAGCCAGTTGGAATAGGTGTGTGGCCACCAATATCCACCTGGATCACCAACCCTCACTTTCACACATCCTAACCCTATTTTGTTGCCTTGTCCAAATAACAATTTTAATGTTGTTTCCTCCCTTCTATCGACCCACATCCACCCATCCCCCCTTTCTGAGAAGAAGTTTTCTCAGAAAGTGATACTTGGTGATGATTATCAGTATCCCATCAAGGGAGTGGGAGAATCAAACCATAAACTAAATTCAGGGAATTCACTAAAAATGAAGGACATACTATATGTACCACGATTGAAGAAGAACCTACTCTCCATTTCATCTTTAGAGAAGAAAGGCTTAAAATTTGCCTTTATAGATGGAGAAGTTCTCATGTGGGCTAAGGGAGAAACTTTAAATCAAGCAATCGTCATTGGCAATGAAGAAAATGGTTTGTATAAATTAAAGGGTCACTCATAGGCTGCTATGACCCATGCCATTCAAAACTCATGTGAACTTTGGCATAGAAGACTAACCCACATCAACTACAAGGTGCTACCATACATATGCAAGGTGGTCATAGGTTTACCAGAACTCAAAGGTGATCATAAATGTGTGTGTAATGGATGTGCACAAGGGAAGAATATGAAGAACCCTTTTTCGAAGCAGGACAACAAGACAGAAGGAGTCCTAGAACTCATTATTTCAGATGTGTGTGGCATAATGCCATCATCCTCCATTAGCAGGTATGTATACTATGTATCATTCATTGATGATTACTCTCATAAAACTTGGATATATTTCTTGAAGACTAAAGATGAAGTGTTCAGTAAGTTCAAGGAATTCAAAGCCTTGATAGAGAACCTTTATGAAAGAAAGATCAAGATACTCAGGTCARATAATGGAGGAGAATATACCTCAAAAGAGTTTGTGAACTTCTGCAAAGATGTTGGAATCAAGAGGGAACTCACTACTCCCTATAATCCCCAACAAAATGGTGTAGCTGAATGGAAGAATAGAACAATACTGGAAGTTGTGAAGACTATGATCCATGATCAAGATCTTCTTATGTGCTTATGGGTAGAAGAAACAATGGTAGCTATTTATGTGCATAACCGACTATCCCATAGTGCACTTGGGCTCAAGACAATGGAAGAGATTTTCACCGGAAAGAAGCCAGAGGTAAGCCATCTTAAAATATTTGGTTTTCCAATGTCTATTCATATACCTAAAGGAAAGATAAACAAGATGGACCCTTCATGAAAGAAAGGAATATTTGTGGGATATTCTGAGGTCTCCAAGTCCTTTAGAATCTATATACTAGGTCAACATCACATTGAGATCAGCAGGGATGTGACCTTTGATGAAGACGCAATGCTCAAGAAATCTAAAATATGCTAGCTTGAAGAGGTATATGAAGATGAACCCATAATCCCCCATATTGCAATGAGGGAGGTTCCCAGAACTACAGAACCATAGAGGGAAGTTGTAACTTCCTCTGATGAGGAACTTCTAGAAGACCATGATATAGTAGAAGTACAAGAACCTCCTCATATGACGATCCTCCATAAAAGAAAGCCAGCCTGGGCTAGAGAGTTTATTCAAGATGGAGAGAAGTACAGTGTTCCCCAAGGAACCATGAGATAGGTGAAAAGACCAAAGCCATTCTCCAGTTATATGGATTTGATGTGTGACCTCCTAGAAGAGGAGCCTGCATGCTTTGAAGAAGATATTCAAAGGAAAGAATGGGAAGATGCCATGACAGAGGAATACAAATCCATAATGAAGAACGAAGTATGGGAAATAGGTCCCAGACCGAAGAATAAATATGTGGTATCCTCCATATGGATCTTCAAAATAAAACATGTTGCTGATGGAAGTATTGAAAAGTATAAAGAAAGATTTGTCGCTCATGGCTTTTCCCAGAAGGAAGGCATTAACTATGAAGATACATTCGCTCCTATGTATAGATACACTTTGATCAGGACCGGCATAGCTCTTGCAGCTAAGATGAAGTGGAAGCTACACCACATGGACGTGAAGACAACTTTCCTAAATGGTGTCATCGAAGAGGAGGTGTATATAGAGAAACATCAAGGATTTGAGGTTGAAGACAGGAAGTCTCATGTCTGCAGATTGAAGAAAGCCTTATATGGATTGAAGAAAGCTCCTAGAGCTTGGTATGGCCATATAGACAGTTTCTTGACGAGCTTAGGCTTTACCAAGAGTAAAGAAGACTCAAATATCTACTTCCAAATTATGGATAATGAGCCAATAATCTTACTGTTATATGTGGATGACTTATTCTTAATTGGAGAAGAAAAGCTCATCGCTGAATGTAAAAAGAGACTTGCCTTGGAATTTGAAATGAAAGACCTCAACCTAATGCATCAGTTCTTAGGTATTGAGGTATGGCAGAGTCCTGAGAGGATCTTTCTTAACCAAGGGAAGTACATGGTCGAAATCTTAAATAGATTCAATATACTTGAATGCAAGCCCATGAATACAACCATGGAAGAGAAGTTGAAGTTGTTGGTCGATACGTTATCAAAATTGATTGATGCCACACTGTATAGATAGATTATTGGATTGTTGATGTACCTAACGAACACCAGACTAGACATTTGTTTTGTCGTGAACACCTTGAGTCAGTTTCTGGTAGAACCTAGACATGTTCACCTAGTGGCTACAAAACATGTGATGAGGTACCTCAAAGGAAAATCACTTCAGGATGTTGTTTCAGTTTGGGATCAGCTATGATCTCATGGAAGAGTAGGAAGCAATCTAGCATTTCTCTCAGCACAACGGAAGCATAATACATTGTTCAATGTTCTACTAGCTTCGAAGTTATATGGATTTGAAACTTGTTGACCGACCTATTTGATTTGGAGATGAGAGCAACCGTGATTCTATGTGACAACCAGAGTTGCATAAAGATAACAAAGAATCTTGTATTCCATGACAAGTCAAAGCACATAGATATCTGCTATCATTACATCTGTGACATGGTTCAGAGAGGAGCCTTGAAGCTCCAGTACACTAGCATGGATGAACAGGTTGCTGACGTTTTGACCAAGCCTCTATCTTGTGTAAAGTTTGAGTACTTCCGAGATAATCTTTTCATAGTCTGAAAGGACCTTCCTCAAAAGGGGGAGTAGATGTGATGTTACTTTCTTCTGATCTAGTTGTTAGATGTAAAGAAATATGTGATGTGTTCCTTGCTTCTAATCACGTTGTCAGATGTAAAGAAAGATGAGATGTTCCTTGCTTCTGACCGAGTTGTTAGACGTAAAGAAATATGAGATGTTCCTTTCTTCTGACCAAGTTGTCAGACGTAAAGAAAGATGAGACGTTCCTTGCTTCTGACTGAGTTGTCAGACATAAAGAAAGATGAGATGTTCCTTTCTCTTGACCCAGTGTTAGAGATAAAGAAAGATGAAATGTTCCTTTCTTCTGACTGAGTTATCAAACGTAAAGCAAGATGATATGATGAGACTAGCACTAATCTTCTGGTTGGATAACTGTGATGTAAATCCAGTCTAGTATCCTGCTTCCAACCTGATGGTTGTGACATAAAGAAAGATGAGTATCTTGCTTCCAACTTGAGTGATGTGATGGAAAGCAAGACGATGAGATGAGAAAAGTACTGAGCTTCCAACTTGACAATTGTGACGTAAATGCAGTCTTGTATTATGATGAGGCAACCCTGTACTATGATGATGATGATGTATTCATTTTTATACTTATACTTATTGATGCAGATGATGATGGCATTCCTTTGAGAATGATGATGCTGCCAATGAAGAAAAATTACGATGATTTATAGATACGCCAGCCAAGATTATATTGCTGATGTTGTCCTCCCATATGATGTTGTTGATGATGTTGTCCTCTTTCTCTCGCATGATGTTGTTGAAGACTACAGTTCTTGTTAATGGGGAGTGTTGAAATATTGTAACTAGAAAGAGTATTCTTATTATTATTGATATATTATTCATAGGATCAATCCCCATTGTGGATTGATCATGTTGGTTATTGTAATAGGATCAAATCTCATTTTGAGAATTGGTCAACAGACAATTATAATAGGCATAATAAGAAGTTGGCCCCAGTAGTTAATAAGGATACCCATAAATATAATAAAGGTGGGTTTACCCACCCAATTGGAGAAGTCGACCCTTCCAATGAAGAGACACTTCACACGTGCCAGACTTGTATAAATAAAGAAGGCTAGCGCCTCACTTGGACATAACTCACTTGCTCAGTTTGAGAGACAAGTTCTGATCTGTTTCCAGTAAAGGAGAGAGAGAGAGTGGCGCATATCTTGGGAGAGGACTTTATGTTTTAGCATAGAGATCTCTTGGCATTGTATTGGCTATCTATATTAAGGAAGTTTTACTAGGTTTTCTTCCCCTAGAGGGTTTCCTATGATAAATGTTGTCTCTTGTGATTGTGTATTTCTTAGTGATCTTAGATTATGATATTGTTATCTAATGAAATGAAAACATCTATAATAATGGCTTAAACATTAACAACAAAATGGGGACTCCCATAGTCATCCCATCTAGGTAGATTTACACATATTTGAGATCCTTGCTATCATCACCTCCCAGTCCCTCCAATGACTCCCCGTCACAACTCCATCGATGACCTCATCCCCATCCCTCTAAATTCTATGATCCTAGATATATGACAAAAAACAATGTTCTTTCAATTATATTGCACCAGGAGAAAGGTAATAGGTATTCCCAGAATACAAAAGCATTAAAAATGATAAAAAAATCCAAAAACACTCTGACCGACAAGTCCCCATGCTTCTCTCTAAGGGAGCGGAAGCTTTGGATCATGTATGATTTATGTACCCATATATGGGAAGTATTTTATGGCTACTATCTAATGGTACCACCATGAATCAAATCTAAGCCTATAGTGCTCTTTTCTCCTTCCCTCGGGTTTCCTTTCCATGTGTTCCTCCCATAGAATTATTCTTAAATCTTATAGAATTGGGTTCCCCATCAGTATGCAAGGCCTCCATACTAGCACGATTTCCAAAAAAAATGTCACTAGGATGGAGCCATACCCAAATTGATTATGGCACCCATTCTTAAATTGCATCAACTGAACATTCATGTTGGCCAACACCCCCTCACACCAGTTGAATATGGTTGATTCCAAGAACATTAGTGCCACATGCATTTTGTCCTTCATCGTTAGATGGGTGTTGTTGACCTTGTTGCAACTATTTTTTCATGATCCATATTGACGATACTACTCTATATATTCCATGATGGACTTCTCATCTCCATTGCACACCCCATATACCCTCCATTTCACCACCCTCTATGACAGTCCTATGGAAAAATAAATATTTGCTGCCTCAAGTTATAGCACATTTCCCTCTAAAATGAAGCACTCCTACTCAGGGTTTCAATATCATAGCATCTTTTCAATAAGATACTCATGAGAACCCAATAATGGATAATGAAGGGCTTCCAAAGTGCGGGAATCCTCCTAGGAAGAAAAATCATTTGTCTCATGGGTCCTCTCCTTCCATTCAATCATTTGTTTCGATCCCCTATACATTAGTCATCAAAACCCCATCAATAAAAACTCATCCCCTCATGGTCGCAACATTCCTTCCCACGCCCATCTACTTAAGGTTGACATGATGCCATAATGGCATCAGGAAAACTATTGTTGGACACCACACATGAATCAAAAAACATGTCAGTAGACACCATGTAAGTGTCGAGAGATAGGCCACATGACACCTATGCGTGTCTCGCAACCCTCGTGGTATCTGAGGATTTCAGGCCTTTTTTTTAAACATTTCCTCGGCAAAATGAAAAAATAAACCCAGTAAATCGATTGTAGGAGTGTCAAGACTCACTTGGATCACATGGATTAGAATTTGGTTGGGTAAATCTCCAAAACTGAGCTACTAAAGCCTCCACTTGGAGGAGGATTTATCCACAACTTCTCCACTCACCTCTCTTTACAAATGAGAAATAATATTTTTACCATGTTAAGTTTGTTTTTATAGAAAAAAATGTGAAGAAAAATACTTTTTCACAGCGATACCAAGTAAATTGATTCAACTAATCTTCTCTTTAATGAGATTATTGTTTCTTTTTAGTGTCATTTTCTTGATTAAAATTGATCATGGCATCTAGTTTACATGTTTTGAGAGGATAATAGGGAATTTTTTATGGAAATGGTGATTTCTACTAAACTTGAGGTATGTGTTCCTGAACTGGCATATATGGATAGGTTTTTCCCTACATCCATGATTTTCATTATTAACCATCCATTCTACATACACATACATTAGGTTCAATTTTGTCATGTTACAACAATAGCCACTCCACTTTTACATGTGGTAAATTGAACGGTAATGCCTACCCTCCATGTGATCCCTAATTAGAATACATATTTCCATTTTTTTCCCATGTTGCACTTTCTTGTAGGCCTGAGAACCCTCTTGTTGTCCCGCCATGAATTGACGATGAGACTCATTTTGCACTCTTCATCTATATTTTGGCCATTTACTGAGGGGGTTCCCTTCTTTTTATGTTGCTTAATGGAATCCTATGCATTTGTTTCTTGGGTAATTCACCCAGCTAATACACTACTATTTTCCTAGATTCCTCTTGCGACTATTGTAGTATGCTTTGATCATCTTCCTCTTATGTTATTTGGCCTCCATTTTTGATCCACTATCCCATGGAGAGAACACCTACTAAGAGTGGATCGCATTGTCCAATACCATTTTCATTCATTTTTCTTAGGTTGGTTCCATGCACTTAGAATATAGGAGAATTTTATCAAGCCAGTCATTGTCTCCATATGAGTACACTTTTATCTCTTTTTCACACTCATAAAAATACATGAAAAAGACACCTTCCGAGTGCACTTGTATCTCTTTTTTGGACTTGTAAAAAGACAAAACAAAGACATTATCATAATTATACTTTTAAATTTTTTGGGGAATTGTTAAAACTTTATGAAAAAAACACTACCAAGCATACTTTTGTGGTTCTTCTGTGCTCATTAAACCCTGAAGGAGACAAAACAAAAAAACGTAAAAAAAAAGGGTGTTTTTTTTTTACCATTGATCTATCTTGAAATGGAAATGTCTTTCGAATCTCCCTTGAAAAGAGTACCCTTTTTGAGTCACCATATTACAATTGGGTTTTCTATTTCCTAGGATTCATCCCATTAATATGAGTCACATATACTCCTCTAGTTGGTTACTCTTCCAATGATCGTGCAAAGTTCTTCAATCCCTCCTGCATTGTTGCACTATATTTTTCTATCTCTTGAGTCTTACTACCAAGTCACCATTGTTTTGTGTTATATGTTCAAAGGAATTTTAATATCGAATCATCCATCTTCATTTTTGTTGACTTTCCACCTTAGCCATCCCCATGTCACTTGTACTTGCTGATTTTATCTTTTCACAAAATCTGTCGATGTATGTTTAATGTTGATTGATGGGGGATACATGAAGTCCCTCCTTCGATGGATCTCTTCCTATAGACTTCAACACACTATCTAGGATAGGGATATAGAAACCAAATATTACCTGAGATTTTTATTCCTCAATGGAAGGCCTCCTCATAGACAATAGTGGGTTTCATCATTGAATCTTAATTGATTGATTCTATGAATGTTCGACATCAAATCCTTTATTTTCACTTGCTAGATTGTACTAGGTACCTTGGGGTCCGTCTTCCTCATCGGTGGGTCCCCTCATGTATATTAATGGTATACCTCAATCATTAGTAATCAGAAGGTTTCTACCATGCTCGACATCACCTCGTGTATTCACATGTTGTAGATACGTACCATTGGGGTTTGGGAAAAATAATTTTTTGTTTGGGGCTACATCATTCCTTCACAACACCCCTCCTAAGTTGAGATGGATTATATCACTTATATATGAGTACTTTAAATACTTTGGGGGCACTCTCATTAATGCTCGTTGTCTTCCTAACATATATGTTGTGACATAGATGGATATTGTATATGATCGTGGATATGATATTATTGATGACATGGATCCACTGCATATTCCTTTGTTGAAATTTTCTTTCATTTCATTTCACGGATATGTAATATGTTGTTTTGGAAGCCATGGATCTTCAAATTTTGAGTATTTCTACCTCATAGATGATCTATATATGTCTCATCAATCTTGTCTTCCATCCTTGCCTCCATTATTTTATCTTAGTTTTCTCTAATGATATTCTCATCTATAGTAAAACTTGGAAATCCAATCTCACCGCCGTGGATCAGGTTCTCCATCTAATTTATAAGAAAATACATTTTCTCAAATAGTCTAAATATGCTTTTAGATCCTCTGAAGTTTAGTACCTAGGTCATATTATTGGCAAGGATGGTTTATGGGTGGACACTAAGAAAATTGAAGATATGAAGGATTGCCCTCGTATTACAACTCTTAAAATATTGCTTGGTTTCCTGGGTTTAACGGGATATTATCATAAGTTTTTTCAGAATTATGGAAAAATTACATCTCCTCTCACTTCTCTACCTAGAAAGAATACTTTCAGTTGGACTCCCAAAACTAATCAAATCCTTCCAATCCTTGAAAGGGGATATGTGCACGAGTCTTGTCCTATAACTACCAAACTTCACCAAGACTTTTTTCCTAGAATGTGATGCATTAGATAAAGGTATTGGGGCAATCCTCATGCAAGGTGATCAACCTTTGGATTTCACTAGAAAACAATTGTCGGAGCGACATTTGGGTCAATCGAGCTATGAAAATGAAATGTTGCCTATTTTGTATTAAATGGATCTATGACATCCATATATTTTGGGGAAACACATCCAAATTAAAATTGATCGTAGCCTTAAGTATTCTTTGGAACAATTAATTTCCTCCTTGAAGAAACCAAAATGGGTGACCGAGTTTCTTGAATATGTTTATGAGATCATATTCAAGAAGGGAAAATAAAATGTGACTTTTGATGCTATTTCAAGGAAATATGAAGAACAAGGGTCCCTATTTTCCCTCTCATTAATTGTAGTTTATTGTCTTCAATCCATTCTCTACAAATGGTTGCAAGACCCCAAAATTTCTAGCTTTATCCAAAATTTGCAACATGATTCTTAGGCTTATAGAAGGTACTATTATCAAAATAAAGATATTTTCTATAAAGGTCACTTGTATTTAAGAAAACATTCTAACCTTAAATCAACAGTGTTCTCTGAGCTTCATGCTTCACCCACAACTAGGAATTCACGCTTTACCAAAACCTATGAACGGGTAAAACGCTCATTTTTCAGGGAATGTATGAAATAGGAAAACCACACCTTTGTGGTTGAGTGTGATACATGTTAACGGAATAAGGAAGAATACTTGAAAGCTTTAGGCACACTCCAACCACTCCCAATTCCACCTACTATTTGGATGGATATTTATGCGGATTTCATAGTTGGCTTACCTAAATCAGGAAATAAGTTAGTCATCATCATGGTAGTAGGTATTCTTTCCAAATATGGTAGTAGGTATTCTAATTTCTCTCATTTTTCAACATGTTTCTTTCCACAAGTTATTTATTAGTTTATGAGATTTTGGATAAGTAAGGGAATTCAAAGGTTTATTTTCAAATAGTCAAGATGATCATAATTTTCAAATCAAATTGGATGTTAATGTAATCTTAATAATTAATTTGACATATAAGGGATTTCAGATTAGAGTGTCATCAAGGAAGTTTTAGATCAATGGAAGGACATACCACTAGAAGATTCCACCTAGGAGTCGACTACCATTCTGGAACAATTTTCTCATCTCAATCAATGAGGATAAGGATGTTTTTCAAGGGGGGGATATATTAGGGACCTAAACTCTTTAACCCCTCACATAGGTAGAATAATATATATTCCATGTAATAAAAGCCTAAATTAGTAAATAATGCCTATATAATAATGTGAACAGGTCTAATGTCATAATACATAATAAAATCTTCCACTTTTAGAAATATCTTCCCTGATAATTTTATTTACAAGACATAATCGGTATAAATAGGAGTAGAAGAAATGAGAAAGTATTGTCTTGAGAATTATTGTAATAGAGAATTTCTATGTTAGACATTTCCTCGTTGAAGGGGAAAGAAAAAATTTATTTCAATCAATAAAGGTATCATTGTTGGTTTTATTGTTCACTATATTTTGATGTTCAATACAGATCTATTATAATATTTCTAGTTTTAACTTCATATAATACATGTGGTACCTTAAAATCCCTCGCTCAT
>JZKD02S0051712.1:11561-25921 GCA_000966675.3 Picea glauca | reverse complement strand
AAAAGAGTTTGAATATGTGTTTAAGGAAATACCAATATTATCCCCTAAAAGAGATATTGATTTCTCCATAAATCTGATGCCTAGAGTAGCTCTAGTATCCAAGACTCCTTACATGATGAGTACACTAGAATTGAAGGAGATGCAAATGAAACTTGAAGAGATCCTGAAAAAGGGGTATATACGCTCAAGTGTGTCACCTTAGGGTCGCCCATTTTTATTTGTGAATAAGAAGGATGGAACATTGATACTATGCATTGAATTTTGGCAATTGAACAAAGTAACTGTGAAGAATTAGTATCCTTTGCCAAGGATCAATGACCTCTTTGATCAGTTGAAAGATGAAAAAATACTCTCCAAGATTGATCTTAGGTCAGGTTATCATCAAGTAAGAATTAAAGAAGAAGAAATCAACAAGACTGCTTTCAGAATAAGGTATGGTCATTATGAGTTCAGAGTGGTTCCCTTTGGATTATCAAATGCACCATTTGTCTTCATGTGTTTAATGAATGTTATTTTCAAAGAATACTTAGATAAGTTTGTCATTGTATTTTTAAATGAAATTCTTATATATTCTATTTCAAAGGAAGAGCATGGACAACACTTGAGGATGTTATTACAAGTATTAAGGGAGCATAAGTTGTACGCCAAATTGAGCAAGTACTCATTTTATCAGAAACAAATTCATTATTTGGGGCATATCATTTTAGAGGAAGGGATAGTAGTGAATCCTGAGAAGATAGAAGCCATTAGAGGATGGTCAGCAACAAAGAATGTGACAGAGGTCAGATCATTCATGGGCCTTGCAAGCTACTATAGGATATTTATTGAAGGATTCTCAAAGATTACACACCCAATCACTTCCTTGCAAAAGAAGGGTGTGAATTTTTAGTGGACATTGTATTGTGAAAAGAGTTTCCAACACTTGAAGAAATTATTAACAAGTTCTCTAATACTAAGGATTGTGGATCCAAATTAAGACTTCATTATATGCACTGATGCATGTAAAGAAGGACTTGGTGGATTCCTCAGTCAAAATGGGTTTGTTGTATGTTATGAATCAAGGAAGTTGAAGGAGCGTGAAAGACACTATGCCACACATGATTTGGAATTGGAAACCATAGTGCATGCCTTGAGGAAGTGGAGGAACTACCTCATGGGGAAAAGTTTTGAGCTAAGGATAGACCATAATGGTATGAAATATTTATTTGTTCAACCAACTCTAAATGCTAGGCAAAGCAGGTGGTTAGAATTTCTTAGTGAATATGAATTTGATATAAAGAATATCAAAGGGAAAGAGAACAAAGTGGTTGATGCACTTAGAAGAAGAGTGCATGAGTTGCATGCTATAGCCATAAGAATGTACCAATCAGCTTTGAAATACAAAATTTTGGAGGTTGCAAAATCCGATTTGCAATACAAGGAATTAGTGGAAAAATTACAACAAGGTAATTTGCAACAGAAAATTGAGGACTATAAGCTAGAAAATGACGAAATTCTTATATGCAGGGGAATAATTTATGTACCAAATTCCCATGAATTTAAAAATATGATATTGAGAGAAATCCATAATGTACCTTATGCTGGGCACCCAGGTTATCAGAAAACTATTGCAGTTGTCAAGAGACAATATTATTGGCCAGGAATGAAGAAAGAAGTTGTTGAGTTTATTGCCATATGCTTGAAATGTCGAAAGGTAAATGATGAGCATAAACACCCAGTTGGTTTACTACATGCATTACCCATTCCTGAGTGTAAATGGGAAGTTGTAACAATGGATTTTATCAATGAACTGCCTGGAACAAATAAGCAACATGATTCTATCATGGTGGTGGTCGATAAGATTACTGATGTAGAACCCCTACCTCAACAGGGTCCACTGACCTCTCGGTCTCTAGATCATTCTTCTTCTAAACTGAATTAGCTCTTTGGGCTCTTGCTATAAGCCTTCGAACAAATCCATAGGTCCCTCTTTTCTCCTCTAGAACAGGCCTTCAACCAAATTTTTGTGTGCACCCTTTTTCCTTGGCACTCTTCTCTCTGTTCTGACCCGACATACCCTTCGGGGTTTTCAGGGTTTCGAGACTCCTGTGAGTGAATTATCCCTAGATCCTTGTCCTCTTGGACTTTCGGTCTCCGAAATTATGAAAAGGCACAATGCCTCAACTGGCTCCTCCCTTAGCCTTTCGGGTCTTCATGTTTCGTAGTTTCGCAAACTCCTGGCCTCTCGAGTATCTGGTACTCGGAATGCCGAAATGATGGCCCATGATACTATGCCATTGGTTTTTCACGATTCAGGGAATCGTGAAGCAAGTGTTCTCCCTTCTATTCTCTGTCTTTCAAAATCCCGGTTCACGAAATGTCGAACTGGATTAGCGTTCACTCTTTTAGGGTTTCACAATTTGGGGAATCGCGATGCAAGGGTCCTTCTTTTCCCCTTTCGAAGCTCCAGTCGCCGAAATGTTGAAATGGAAAAATGATGAGATACCTGGCGCCTATTCTTTTGGGATTTCGCATTTTTCAAAATCAAGATGGAAGGAGTCTTCCTGCTCCTTGGAGGTTCCAGTCGATGAAAAGCCGAAATGACCGAGCGACTATTCCTTTTCAGGATTTCGCATTTCCTGAAATCAAGATGCAAGGAGTGTTTCTTCTCCTTGGAGTTTCCGGTCGCCGAAAATCCAAAAGGCCCAAATGCCAAGACATCGAGATGCCTTGGAATTCAATCAATGACTCACACTAATCTCTGAGATCGACAACCCATGTCGAATCGCGATTTCGTTATTTCATGATTCAGGGTTCTGAAGGACAAGAGCCTCTGTCCTTCCACCTCCTGGTACCCGAAGTCCTAAAATGAACGTCGAGAAAATCTCGCCACTAAACTCCTTGCAAATCTACCTGATCCGATGGCCTGCAAGGTTTCGGTGTTCCCCCTCGAGGATTATCCACCGTCCGTTCATGTTTCTAAACTCCCCTCCTAGATCTATGCAAGGTTAAAACCTATGCTCCTTCCTTCAATCGGATAGCCTACAGGGATTTCCACCTCGATCCAATGCTCGACGACATTCTTCCTCCCAAGATTTTACTCGATTTCAACTTAGGAGATTTCTAGGTATGCGAATACTTGGTCTTAACTCTTTCCAGGGAATGGGTTCATGGATCCCGATAACACTTTCCGAAGTGTTATTCCTCCTGAGCTTTGTCTGGTTCAGACTCCGTCTCCCACACACTCCTTGCGCCTGAGGGAGTTTGATAGATCAAATTCACGGTGTTTTCTCTCTGGTTCGATGCACCCCTTGCAGAGCTCCTGATGAAGAGAAAACAATTCCATAGTGTTTCTCTCTGGCTCGATGCACACCTTGAAGATCTCTGAATGAAGAGAAACAATTGAAACTGCCCAAAATCTCACAGTTCCATTCGATTGTTTATAAAACAGAAAATCATAGGAAAATACACACAGTTCAAGCTCAACACATTTGGATCAATTTTCCATTTTGTTATATTCACAAGTGCCCAATGGCTACAGATTACATTCAAAATTACAGCAACTCAAAAGATTGAAATCTTCTGCTACTCCCAGTTCTCTCTTACAACTAATTTTTCTTTGTATCCCCGTTCCCTCCTCTCTAACTAGGTGTGTCAACTTCTACATAACTCAAATATGCTTCTAGGGTTTTCCCTGGCTACTTGCCTACTCTAAATTTTATCCTACACTATCTAAGTCTAGTCGCATTTCAGAGCTGAAGTGGAAACTCCTGCTCTGTTTACAATTTCAAAAACTTGCTTCATAGGGTAAAATTTGGCACTCGTTCAAGCATGCCTCAAAAAGTGAATTCTGGTGCTGAGTGGAGGCAAATCCTGAAATCCATTGTAGCCACCCACGTCAAAGTTATGGAATAATTCACACGTGTTGAATGTTCCTGCCTCTATGTGCTTGACATGATGCTCCTACATCATACTCCCCTTGACAAAAATTCATGTACTTCTGTCCATGAGCTCCTCTACTGATTTTTCCTGCTTCTGGATAGTAGCTTCATTTTCCCAACTGGCATCTTCAATTGGGTGTCCCTTCCATTTGGCCAGATACTCAAAATAATTCTTCCTCCTGGTCTTCTTGCCAATCCTCTGATCAACAATTTTCTCCATCTGCGACTTTTCTGCTACAGGCATCTATCTCTCCCACTGAATATTTCCTTAATTTTCTGACCCTTTTGTGTCATGTTTCCTGTAAGGATACAGGTCTAAAATGTTGAATATGGGTGAAATAGTTACACCCTCTGGAAGTTTGATCTCATAGGCGTTTGCATCAAACTTCCTTAAGATCTTACAGGGTCCTATCTTCTTCATATTCAATTTGTTATATGTTCCTCTAGGGAACCTTTCCTTCCTGAGATGTGATAAAACCTGATCTCCCACTTGAAATTGAAGTTCCTTGCGATGTTGATCAGCTTTGTGTTTGTATTTCTGATTAGAACTCTGTAATTNGAAATCCATTGTAGCCACCCACGTCAAAGTTCTGGAATCATTCACACGTGTTGAATGTTCCTGCCTCTATGTGCTTGACATGATGCTCCTACATCATACTCCCCTTGACAAAAATTCATGGACTTCTGTCCATGAGCTCCTCTACTGATTTTCCATGCTTCTGGATAGTAGCTTCAATTTCCCAACTGGCATCTTCAATTGGGTGTCCCTTCCATTTGGCCAGATACTCAAAATAATTCTTCCTCCTAGTCTTCTTGCCAATCCTCTGATCAACAATTTTCTCCATCTGCGACTTTTCTTCTACAGGCATCTATCTCTCCCACTGAATATTTCCTTAATTTTCTGACCCTTCTGTGTCATCTTTCCTGTAAGGATATAGGTCTAAAATGTTGAATATGGGTGAAATAGTTACACCCTCTGGCAGTTTGATCTCATAGGCGTTTGCAACAAACTTCCTTAAGATCTTACAGGGTCCTATCTTCTTCATATTCAATTTTTTATATGTTCCCCTAGGGAACCTTTCCTTCCTGAGATGTGATAAAACCTGATCTCCCACTTGAAATTGAAGTTCCTTGCGATGTTGATCAGCTTTGTGTTTGTATTTCTGATTAGAACTCTGTAATTGTTCTTTGATCTGACCATGGAGTCTCTGCATCTCAACAACAAAATCCTCTGCTCCAGTGCTTCTGATCCCTCCTTGTTCCAAGTCACTTAACTTAGACACTCCCCTGGGTTGCATTCCATAGAGTATTTGGAATGGGCTACTTCTAGTGCTTCTCTTTGGTGAGTCATTGTATGCAAATTCTGCTTGTGGCAGAATCTGATGCCACTGGTTATGGTGTTCAGTAACCAGGCTTCTCAGTAAATTCCCCAGACTTCTATTTACCACCTTAGTTTGCCCATCTATCTGAGGGTGATAAGCTGAGTTGAAGGACAAATCTATCCCCATCTTCTTCCACAGTGTCCTCCAAAAGTGACCAACAAATTTTGTGTCTCTGTCCGAGACAATNAAAATCATAGGAAAATACACACAGTTCAAGCTCAACACATTTGGATCAATTTTCCATTTTGTTATATTCACAAGTGCCCAATGGCTACAGATTACATTCAAAATTACAGCAACTCAAAAGATTGAAATCTTCTGCTACTCCCAGTTCTCTCTTACAACTAATTTTTCTTTGTATCCCCGTTCCCTCCTCTCTAACTAGGTGTGTCAACTTCTACATAACTCAAATATGCTTCTAGGGTTTTCCCTGGCTACTTGCCTACTCTAAATTTTATCCTACACTATCTAAGTCTAGTCGCATTTCAGAGCTGAAGTGGAAACTCCTGCTCTGTTTACAATTTCAAAAACTTGCTTCATAGGGTAAAATTTGGCACTCGTTCAAGCATGCCTCAAAAAGTGAATTCTGGTGCTGAGTGGAGGCAAATCCTGAAATCCATTGTAGCCACCCACGTCAAAGTTATGGAATAATTCACACGTGTTGAATGTTCCTGCCTCTATGTGCTTGACATGATGCTCCTACATCATACTCCCCTTGACAAAAATTCATGTACTTCTGTCCATGAGCTCCTCTACTGATTTTTCCTGCTTCTGGATAGTAGCTTCATTTTCCCAACTGGCATCTTCAATTGGGTGTCCCTTCCATTTGGCCAGATACTCAAAATAATTCTTCCTCCTGGTCTTCTTGCCAATCCTCTGATCAACAATTTTCTCCATCTGCGACTTTTCTGCTACAGGCATCTATCTCTCCCACTGAATATTTCCTTAATTTTCTGACCCTTTTGTGTCATGTTTCCTGTAAGGATACAGGTCTAAAATGTTGAATATGGGTGAAATAGTTACACCCTCTGGAAGTTTGATCTCATAGGCGTTTGCATCAAACTTCCTTAAGATCTTACAGGGTCCTATCTTCTTCATATTCAATTTGTTATATGTTCCTCTAGGGAACCTTTCCTTCCTGAGATGTGATAAAACCTGATCTCCCACTTGAAATTGAAGTTCCTTGCGATGTTGATCAGCTTTGTGTTTGTATTTCTGATTAGAACTCTGTAATTGTTCTTTGATCTGACCATGGAGTCTCTGCATCTCAACAACAAAATCCTCTGCTCCAGTGCTTCTGATCCCTCCCTGTTCCAAGTCCCTTAACTTATACACTCCCCTGGGTTGCATTCCATAGAGTATTTGGAATGGGCTACTTCTAGTGCTTCTCTTTTGTGAGTCATTGTATGCAAATTCTGATTGTGGTAGAATCTGATGCCACTGGTTATGGTGTTCAGTAACCAAGCTTCTCAGTAAATTCCCCAGACTTCTATTTACCACCTTAGTTTTCCCATCTATCTGAGGGTGATAAGATGAGTTGAAGGACAAATCTATCCCCATCTTCTTCCACAGTGTCCTCCAAAAGTGACCAACAAATTTTGTGTCTCTGTCCGAGACAATGCTTCTGGGTAGGCCGTGAAGTCTCACAACTTCTCTGAAAAATAGATTTACAACATGTGTTGCATCACTGGTCTTTTGGCATGGGATGAAATGTGCCATCTTTGAAAACCTATCCACCACCACAAATATGGAATCGAATCCCCTTTGTGTTCTTGGCAAACCCAACACGAAATTCATGCTTATTGCATCCCAAGGCCTCTCTGGTATTGACAATGGTTGATGCAATCCAGCGTTTTGTCTTTTTCCCTATGCATGTTGGTAGATTCTACATCTGTTCACCAACTTTATCACATCTGTTCTCATACCTGGCCAATAGTATGAGCTAGTCAACTATGCAAACGTTTTATCATGGATGAAATGTCCAGCCAATCCTCCATTATGCTTCTCCTTTAGAAGATTGTCCCTCATTGAGCATCTTGGTATGCACAATTGATTTCCTCTGAATAACAATCCTTCCTGAACCATATAATCTATCCACTGACTTCTATCTCTCAGTACAGGGCTTGTACATGCTTCATAGGCCTCTTTGAAATCTGTATCATCCCAATACATATCCTTAACGTGTTCAAATCCCAAGGTCTTCACCTAGAATTTTTGTAGAATTAAACATCTCCTGCTTAATGCATCAACAACCTTGTTAGCATTCCCAGCAATATGTTTTATGAAAAAAGTAAAATTTTGCATAAATTCAACCCATTTTGCATGCCTCTGGTTCAGTTTTTCTTGTCGGGTTATGAATTGTAAAGCTTGTTTATCATTGTACAAGACAAACTCTTGCGGGACAAGATAATGCCTCCATTTATTCAATGCCTGAATTATGGCATAGAACTCCTTGTCATATGTGGAGTATTTACTCTTAGTCTCATTCATATTCTCGCTGAAATAGGCAACAGGTACATTATCCTGACTCAAAACTGCTCCTATTGCAACTCCACTTGCATCACATCTTACCTGAAATGTCTTCTCAAAATTCGGCAAGATCAGAATTGGTCGTTCTGTTATCTTCTCCTTCAGTATATTGAAGCTCTTTTCAGCCTCCTCTATCCATTTAAAGGACTTGTGCTGCTTCTTTACCATATCCATCATTGGTGCACAAATTCCACTGAAGTCTCTAATGAACTTTCTATAGAAACTTGTTAAACCATGAAAGCTCCTTACCTCGAACATGCTCCTTGGTGACGNGATCAGCTTTGTGTTTGTATTTCTGATTAGAACTCTGTAATTGTTCTTTGATCTGACCATGGAGTCTCTGCATCTCAACAACAAAATCCTCTGCTCCAGTGCTTCTGATCCCTCCCTGTTCCAAGTCCCTTAACTTATACACTCCCCTGGGTTGCATTCCATAGAGTATTTGGAATGGGCTACTTCTAGTGCTTCTCTTTTGTGAGTCATTGTATGCAAATTCTGATTGTGGTAGAATCTGATGCCACTGGTTATGGTGTTCAGTAACCAAGCTTCTCAGTAAATTCCCCAGACTTCTATTTACCACCTTAGTTTTCCCATCTATCTGAGGGTGATAAGATGAGTTGAAGGACAAATCTATCCCCATCTTCTTCCACAGTGTCCTCCAAAAGTGACCAACAAATTTTGTGTCTCTGTCCGAGACAATGCTTCTGGGTAGGCCGTGAAGTCTCACAACTTCTCTGAAAAATAGATTTGCAACATGTGTTGCATCACTGGTCTTTTGGCATGGGATGAAATGTGCCATCTTTGAAAACCTATACACCACCACAAATATGGAATCGAATTCCCTTTGTGTTCTTGGCAAACCCAACATGAAATTCATGCTTATTGCATCCCAAGGCCTCTCTGGTATTGACAATGGTTGATGCAATCCAACGTTTTGTCTTTTTCCCTTTGCATGTTGGTAGATTCTACATCTGTTCACCAACTTTATCACATATGTTCTCATACCTGGCCAATAGTATGAGCTAGTCAACTATGCAAACGTTTTATCATGGATGAAATGTCCAGCCAATCCTCCACTATGCTTCTCCTTTAGAAGATTGTCCCTCATTGAGCATCTTGGTATGCACAATTGATTTCCTCTGAACAACAATACTTCCTGAACCATATAATCTATCCACTGACTTCTATCTCTCAGTACAAGGCTTGTACATGCTTCATAGGCCTCTTTGAAATCTGTATCATCCCAATACATATCCTTAACGTGTTCAAATCCCAAGGTCTTCACCTAGAATTCTTGTAGAATTAAACATCTCCTGCTTAATGCATCAACAACCTTGTTAGCATTCCCAACAATATGTTTTATGAAAAAAGTAAAATTTTGCATAAATTCAACCCATTTTGCATGCCTCTGGTTCAGTTTTTCTTGTCGGGTTATGAATTGTAAAGCTTGTTTATCATTGTACAAGACAAACTCTTGCGGGACAAGATAATGCCTCCATTTATTCAATGCCTGAATTATGGCATAGAACTCCTTGTCATATGTGGAGTATTTACTCTTAGTCTCATTCATATTCTCGCTGAAATAGGCAACAGGTACATTATCCTGACTCAAAACTGCTCCTATTGCAACTCCACTTGCATCACATCTTACCTGAAATGTCTTCTCAAAATTCGGCAAGATCAGAATTGGTCGTTCTGTTATCTTCTCCTTCAGTATATTGAAGCTCTTTTCAGCCTCCTCTATCCATTTAAAGGACTTGTGCTGCTTCTTTACCATATCCATCATTGGTGCACAAATTCCACTGAAGTCTCTAATGAACTTTCTATAGAAACTTGTTAAACCATGAAAGCTCCTTACCTCGAACATGCTCCTTGGTGACGACCATTCTCTGATTTCTTTCACCTTCTCTGGATCCATCTTCAGTTCATTCGAAGAGATCATGAAACCCAAATAAATGAGTTTTGTCTTCATAAAAGAGGACTTCTTCAAATTGATCAGCAACTTCTCCTGTTGTAGCCTTCTCATTACTAGCATTAGGTGTCTCAAATGCTCCTCTTTAGTCTTGCTAAAGACCAATATATTGTCCAGATATACAAACGCGAACTTGCCAATGAAATATTTTAGAATTCCATTCATCAGCCTCATAAAAGTGCTCGGGGCATTCATTAAGTGAAATGGCATAACTAGCCACTCATACAGGCCTTCATTCATCTTAAAGACTGTTTTCCATTCATCACCTTCTCTCATCCTGATATGGTGATATCCACTTTTCAGGTCTATCTTCGAAAAGCAATTTTCCCAACTTAAGCAGTCCATTAAATCATCCATTCTTGGTAAAGGGAATCTATACCTGATGGTGATCTTTTTGATGGCTCTCGAGTCTGTGCACATTCTCCATCCTCCATATTTCTTTGGGCTTAACATAGTTGGTATTGCACATGGGCTCAAACTTTCTCTGACTAAGCCCTTATCCAGTAACTCTTGGACTTGGTTCTTCACCTCTTCATTTTATCGAGGTGTTAATTTGTATGCTGCCTTGTTTGACAGGCTTTCTCTTGGTATGTAGTCGATATGATTACTAATACTCCTGATTGGTGGTAATGAGTTTGGCAGCTCATCCACCACTATATTAGCAAAATTATCCAACAGCTCTTGAACTTCTTCAGGTAGATCATTCACTGATGTACTTTTAAGGATGACTCTAGACTTCCTCACCACAATGAACTGCATCTCCTCTTCTTCCTTGACTTATTTCAGGAGTTCCTTCCCTCTCATGAGAAGTATGCTTGTGCTAGATTCCTCTTTCTCTCTCTTCTCCTCCATTGGAAGCAACATATGCCTCTTACCATTCTTCTCCAATGTATATGTATTTTTCCTCCCATCATGAATGACACTTCTGTCAAACTGCCACGGTCTTCCCAATAGAATATGGCATACATCCATGGGAATTACATCACATAGGATTTCATCTTTATACCCTCCAATTTTAATTTCAACCAGACATTGTTTAGTGATTGTTACCTGGTGTCCTTTTTGCAGCCATGAGACTTTGTATGGCCTTGGATGTGCAGTTGTGTTCAGCACCAATTTCTCCACCATCTCTATCGATACTAGGTTGTCAGTACTCCCACTGTTAATGATTACCTTGCATACTTTATCCTTAGTCTTGGAAGTTGTCCTGAAGAGACTATTTCTCCTTAGTCTTGCAAGTTGTCCTAAAGAGACTATTTCTCTACACTGGATTCCCAATGTCTGCCTCTGGTTTTAAGAGAACTTTTCTCAACCTTAGATATGCTCCATCCTCTACTCCCTCTACTTGAACATATCTTCATTGTGCTTCTGAAATGTGAGATTCTCCTCCTTCCTTCTTCTTCTCAAGACATTCCCAAGACATGTGCCCTACCTTTCCACAGTTATAGCACGGTACTCCTCCTCTACCTCTTCCTCTAGAAGAGTTTATTCCACCACTCCGTCTCCCTCGTGAACTTCCTCTTCATTATGAGTGATTGTGTGGTTTCTCAGACTCATCCTTAGACTGATGTGCTCTATCATGGTTAAATCCCTTGCTTTTGCTTGGGACCAAGCTCTTACCTCTTCCTTGTTGGTTATGTTTTTTGGCCAGCTTTTCCTCTGCCGTTAGCGCAAACTGATAAGCATCTTCCACAGTCCTCATTGACATCATGCTCAGCTTGTTTTGGAATTCATATCTCAAGCCATTTACATATCTGGTGAATTTTTCTTCATCTCTCTCCCTTTGTCCAGTTCTGATGTTCAACCTATAGAACTCCTCGGTGTACTCCTTGAATTTCATCCCTTTCTGTCTCAAGTTCTGTATATTTCTAAATAGATTGATCTAGTAGTCTTTGGGTATGAACTTAGCCTTCAGTTTGGCTACCATCCTGTCCCAACTCTTTATCCTTTATTTTCCTTTTCTTCTCCTCTCAGCCTACAGTTCATCCCACCACAGTGTTGCATGCCCTTTTAACCTGGTGACTACCTGCTTCACCTTCTTCTCCTCATCGACATATTCATAGTCAAAGTGTTTGTCCATGGACCTTATCCAGTCAAAAAATTCTTCAACATCTAGATTTCCCTCATACATGGGGACCTCTATCTTAGCTTTGCCTCCCAATATGGCAACTTCTCTCAACAAACATTCTTCTGCAGCCTCCTCTCCTGCAGCTTCTTCAACCTCAACCTCTTAACTTTCTACATCACTAACATCCCCAACACCAGGTGCTCTCCTCTACGGTGCTTCCATTGTTTCCAATCAGGTGTGAAGCTCTCGCATCTCTCTCTCTCTATAGCACAGTTGGCTAAAAGCAGATCTCGTCTTCTTGGTGGCATTGTGTTGAATGTTTGTCACACACACAATATAGCTCCAAGTTTTTTGTCTCCTTGTTTTTCCTCCTTTGCCTGAAATGTACAGACGAAAAATGTTCTTTGATACCACTTGATGCAGATCCCCTACCTTAGCAGGGTCCACTGACCTCCCGCTCTCTACATCATTCTTCTTATGAGCCGAATTAGCTTTTCGGGCTCTTGCTAGAACCCTCTAAACAAATCCATAGGTCCCTCTTTTCTCCTCTGGCATAGGCCTTCAACCAAATCTATGTGTGCGCCCTTTTTCTTTAGTGCTCTTCTCTCTGTTCTAACCCGACATACCCTTTGGGGTTTTTGGGGTTTCGAGACTCCTGTGAGTGAATTCTCCCCAGCTCCTTGTCCTCTTGGACTTTCGGTCTCTGAAATGCCAAAAAGGTACAACGCCTCAACTAGCTCCTCCTTTAGCCTTTCGGGTCTTCGCGTTTCATGGTTTCACGAGTCGAAACTCCCAAGCTCCAAACACCTGGCCTCTCGAGTACCCGGTACCCAAAATGCCAAAATGATTGCCCATGATAAAATTCCACCAGTTTTTCGCGATTCGGGGAATCGCAAAGCAAGAGCTCTCCCTTCTATTCTCTGTCTTTCGAAAACCCAGTTCATGAAATGTCGAACTAGCTTGGCGTTCGCTCTTTCGGGGTTTCATGATTCAGAGAATCATGATGAAATGGTCCTTCTTTTCCCCTTTCGAACATCCAGTCGCTGAAATGCCGAAATGGAAAAATGATGAGATACCCGACGCCTGTTCTTTCAGGATTTCACGTTTCGCAAAATCAGGATGCAAGGAGTGTTCCTACTCCTTGGAGGTTTTGGTCACCGAAAATCCGAAATGACCCAGCGACTATTCCTTTTTGGGATTTTTCATTTCACGAAATCAAGATGCAAGGAGTCTTCCTGCTCCTTGGAGTTTTTGGTCGCCGAAAAGCTGAAAGGCCCAAATGCCAAGACGCTAAGATGCCTTGGCATTCAATCAATGGATCACACTAATCTCTGTGATCGATGGCCAATGTCGAATCACAATTTTGCTATTTCATGATTCGGGGTTCTGAAGTACAACAGCCTCTGTCCTTCCACCTCCCGGTACCCGAAGTCCCGAAATGAACATTGAGAAACTCTCACCGCTAACCTCCTCACAACTCTACCTGATTCGACGGCCTACGGGGTTTCTGTGTTCCCCCTCGAAGATTCTCCACTGTCCATTTGGATTTCCAAACTCCCCTCTTGGATCTATGCAGGGTTAAAACCTGTGCTCCTTCCTTCAATCGAATGGCGTACGGGGATTTCCACGTGGATCCAATGCTCGACGACGTTCTTCCTCCCAAGATTTTACTCAATTTCGACGTAGAATATTTCTAAGTCTGCGAAGACTCGGTCTTCGCTCCATCCAGGGAATGGGTTCCTGGATCTCGATAAAAAAATTTTAAGTGTTATTCCTCCTGATCTTTTTCTAGTTCAGACTCCATCTCCCACACACTCCTTGCACTTGAGGGAGTTCGATAGCTCAGATTCATGGCGTTTTCTCTTTGGCTCGATGCACACCTTGCAGAGCTCCTGATGAAGAGAAAACAATTCCACAACGTTTCTCTCTGGCTTGATGGACACCTTGCAGAGCTTCAAATGAAGAGAAACAATTGAAACTGTCCAAAATATCACATTTCCATTCGCTTGTTCATAAAACAGAAAATCATAGGAAAATACACATAGTCCAAGCCCAACACATTTGGATCAATTTTTCATTCTGTTATATTCAGAAGTGCCCAATGGCTATAGATTACATTCAAAATTATAGCAACTCAAAAGATTGAGATCTACTTTTACTCCCAGTTCTCTCTTACAACTAATTTTTCTCTGTATCCCCGTTCCCTCCTCTCTAACTGGGTGTGTCAACTTCTACATAATTCAAAGATGCTTCTAGGGTTTTCCATGGCTACTTGCCTACTCTAAATTTCATCCTACACTATATGAGTCCAGTCACATTCCATAGCTGAAGTGGAAACTCCTGCTTTGTTTACAATTTCAAAAACTTGATTCACAGGGTAAAATTCGGCACCGGTTCAAGCATGCCTCAAAAAGTGAATTCTGGTGCTGAGTGGAGGTGGATCCCGAAATCTGTTGTAGCCCCCCACGTTGAAGTTATGGCAGAACTCG
>JZKD02S0051712.1:0-11551 GCA_000966675.3 Picea glauca | reverse complement strand
TATATATATATATATATCGAAAGTTTCAGAGTACATAGGTGGGCACAAGCTCCTCAAAAATATATGTCTAGTAAGAGTCACAGGGCCTATGCACTCAAAAATATACAAAAGGTGCCCTCAGCACATAAGTAGTCCATCCTAGCTAAGGGCGGGGCTTGTTCACCCTGCCATAGTGAACAACGATGTTTGCCAAATGCCAAAAGAGTTGGACCCATTTCTGTGGTACCCCAACTATGTGAGGTTGCATCGATGGTGGGAGATCCTCGATCTCTACCATAGGGATTGTACAAGTGAGTGCGGTGAGGTTCCGCTCCACCCATCTCAATACTCTCTCTAAGCCTCTCCGGCTGGAGGTCCCCCTACTGCTACTACTAGTCTGGTAGTTGCGGCTAGTCTTGCCTCTAGTTGAGGACACCGCCTAGTCCTCGAGAGCTCTGTTGGATGCACTGGTCCCACATCTGTACATAAAAGATACATAGTTGTCAAATACTTTGATACACATAAAAATGATATATATAAAAATAAATAAAAATTAAATAACTTTGAAAACCAAACATACTTGTCTCTCCTTGATCACCTTTAGGAGGTACGGGCATGTCCAAATCCCTTGAAAAGTTGATCCCGTCATAGGGGTAGTCCTCTATTGTCGAAATCTGTCATGCCCACCAGTCAAAAAACTTATCATCGAAGGCTTGTATGGTCCTTCTACCCCCCTATCATGGAAACAATGTCACCCATATACATAATGTTGGGAGGGAGGCCTCATGCCCTCACACTGTATCACATGGACTAAGACTGGGTACCCTCTCAAAGAAGAAAGAGCACAGAATGGTCTCGAACCTGAAGTTTTTATTTTCTTGCCCGTGACACTCGGTGAGTTGTTTCTTCATGCTGTCTAGCATGGTTGTACTCCAATCAAAAATCTGTGCATTTAAGCACTGCACTGCACAATGCATGTGCACCCGAGAGGCCTGATGCAAAGCTACGGATCTGGTACTCCACCCAATGAGTAGAACTATCACTTTCCTTGATAGATTGTTGATCTTGTTTATCGGCACCTGAGAACCTACTTTCTCAGTACCAGCCTCACAATGGAGTCCAATCAACTCCTCAATGTTGTGAGGCCCAGGGGAAAAGGTACGTAAGTTAACTAGATCACCTCTCCTCGAGAGACCAGTCATGAAGTAAATGTATTCATTCATTGGAGTCAACGACTACCCCTCGATCGTAAATGCCTCATTGTCAGGATGTCAGTAATCTACCAAGGCGTTCAACAGCCTGGGTTGTGTCCTCGTAAATGGACACCAGAAGAACTTCCAAAAACCACATTATCTCAATGCGGCCATAGATTCGGGGTTCTCATCGACAAAAATATCCACATCCTCATTCTCCCTCTCTCTCCAGTGGACATACATCCTACAAAATGGCAAGTTCATGGAGGATTAAATCTTGCATTTTTTATTTTTTCCACATAGTGGAGGGTGTACGCGGGTTGTATTAGACACAATCATGTATGCACGTGAGAAAATTATTTTCTTCACATGGGCATACGTGGGTTGTCCTAAGAAAACCTATGTACACGTAGGTCCGACCTTTTTTAGAGGTCTGCGTCCCCCAAAAAAACAAATTAAATGCAAAAGGAAAGTATAGAAATGCAAGAGGATCTATTTTGTACTTACTTGGTCTGAGCAGAAGTTCGTTTCATCCTCTAAAGATCCCAGAATCAACTCTTTTAGAAAAGGGGTGTTTCTTACTTCTTTGTCAATTCTCAATTTACAATAGTGATAATGAGTTGCCAACTTCTATTTATAGACTTTTTGGCCCCTTTTTTTCACTTTTTGGACGCCTTTGTCATTTTTTCTAGCTCAAAAATAATTTATCGTGGTTCTTGAGTTTATTTCCGGATGTTACGATACACTTCACTTTTGGTCTTGGGAAATATTTTGAGAGTTGGGTCCCTTTTGTAAAGGTCCTTTGGCGAAAGGTCGTTTTTCCAACTTTTTACATCTAAGATAGGTTTCCACCTCCACTTTTTGCATCTCGTTGTCTTTTTCACTTTTCTATAGGATCAATCCCACTGAGTTGAGACAAGGAACCATCATGGTTTCTTTAGAAGTGTCATAATTTAGTGGTAGAGCCTTCCTTTTCATGGATTCCCTAGTTAGATCCTCATTTTATTTTGGCGTCCATGCTGTCGTTAATGACTATAGGCTCAAGATTCCTTTTGATTTTTTTCCTGATTATGAGTTTTGAGCCTCATTTGCATTGATTCATCATCACTCTTGGCCTCACCCTCAGGACACCCAAACAAAGTTGGTTCTTCTTTAATCCCTTTTCAGAATCTTTAAACATGAAAATATTGTCGAGCGATCTTGTCGCCCTTCACGCTCGCCAAACTAAAATTTGAAGGCACGTATGTCCGGTGGTATTTTACCCCTTTTTCAGTCCGGATGGTCAATTGTACGAACAAAGGTATACTCTAGGAACTTCGGTTCGCTAGAAGAGTATTCTCAAATATATTTTTAACCCTTTTTCGGGCATGAGGGACTAAATTTATGAAAAAGGAACCCCCATAGAGTCCATATTTAAGCTCTTTTCAGACTCCCTAAAATTGAAAATATGGTCGAGTGACCTTGTTTCTTCACACTCGTTAAACTAGTCCAGAAGAAAATCCCTTACAGAGTCTATAGTTAAGCTCTTTTCAGACTCCTTAAATATGAAAATACTATTGATTGATCTTATCTTTGTCACGCTCATTAAAATGGCTTTGAATAGACATTTTTTCAGTGCTAGTTTACGCATTTTTCGAACCGACTAAACTATCTTCGAGAAAGGTACCCCAATGAAGTCTTCTTTTATGCTTTTTCAGACTCTGTAAAAATGAAAAAAAATCGATCTTACCTTCTCTGGCTCGTTAAAATTACATCGAAGGACGTTATCATTGTGTATTATTAATCGCATTTTCATTCCTGCGTCTTTGGCCTAATGCTGGCTCCATGTTTCTCTCAACTGAACCATCTAAAGAATGTCTTATATGCAAGCCTTGTAGCACTTTTCCTCTGCGTCTTGACACCTTGACTTGTGGAGGATTTTTCCCAAGTGTTCCTTTCCTACATATGTCTCCTTTCTCTGAGCATCAATGTGTTCCTTGCGCTTAGAGCTAGTATGTCTGCGACACTCATTCCTCCTTTGTAACATAGCATTCTTTTATTCTTTTTCAAGATTTCCAAAATTATTTAAAAAGACAAAAAAAAATCAAATATACCCCAAAAAGAGGAAGGGAAAAGTATTTTCTTTTTCTTGGTAGCACAATGAGTCACCCTTGGACAAAGAACATCCTTCCATTTATTCGTCAAGCTATGTGATTTAACATGACCTTAGGAAGATGTTCTCGCTACATAGAGTTGTGTCCTCCTCCATTTGGTTATCCTTCAAAACATATGAAGAGTTTGTGTTTCTTCCTACATCGTGAACTTATGTCAATGCCATGTTGCCTGAGTCTCATCATTTTTCATGCTTTTGTCCAAGCGAAGTTTTACTAAACTTGAGTTGGCCCTTATACAGTTTGTCTCTTTTCCTCATGCCCAACAATACCAAAATACCAATCAAGTCCTTGTTCAAAATCAATGAAGTTCTCTACTTGATCATCAAGATCCTCTTGTTTGTTCCTGGCGAGCCGTCAAATACTTCTGGGTAGTGAAGTAGTACACTGATATTACACTCCTAACCGAGTTTTGAAGATCTTGAAGTTGTTTCCCAAGCTATGAAGGCCTCATCTCCAGCCATTGGGCATCATTAGCTTCTTAAATATGGATATTATACATGTATATCTTTTGATTTTGAGATGTAGATCCATTTTGTATTACTCGCGACTACAGTTTATATAGCTATATGACATGGATCTACAATGCATTTGATTGGCATCCATGATTTTATCTCATCCCGAGCATGGGTATGCCCACCTCGGTGAGACAAATTATTATTTTGCAGATGGCACCTCCTAAAATCCCGTCTCTGGGATCTCTTGCTTCGTACGTTGGTGAATATTTGTAATGTATTTTGGTCATCAGATGATCTTCTAGCCTCACACATTAGGGGGCATCTGTTATAACCCTAAATTTCACCTGACATGCATACCTGGCAATAGGCCATCTTACTTTCTATTTTTTCCAAGCCATCATTGAACAACTTTTCTAAAAAAACATTTTTTTTAAGATGTACGCACCTTGCACCACTACTGCATACGTACACATGCTTGTTGCACCGTTACAACCCGCGTATGCTCACAAAAAGAATGAAAAATAAAAATTGCAAAGGGATATGGGTTTTTAGGCCGTTACCTTAACTTTTGACAACCCATAGTTGGTCACCCAACCAAATAACTATCTTTTTTGGATTATAAAAGAATTTGCTGGGGTCCCTTTCCAAGAAGAAGCACAAGAGAAAAGAAACTCTGCCCATTTTAGTATTCCCCCTTTGCCCCAATATTTTGCAACCACATTGTGATTTTGAGCCAGAATTTCTTTTTCCTCCATTGAAAACACTTACCTTCTCCCTAGAGAGAACTAAAGAGGAGAGGAATACATGGAAACAGTTGGTGCATGGTGAAGAGGATCCCAGGACCGAGTTCGAGTAGTAGTTTCTAGTCTCATATTTTAAGCGACTTTGTGAGATTAATACAAAGAAATACTTTTTCCTTCTTGACAAATGATGTTTTCAATCTTTATGATTTATTTGTGTTTTTTTGTTATGATATTTAACCCACTAATCCATATATAGAAAGCATTCTTGTAGTTTCTTGTTTTTCTTTTGGAGAATGCAGATTGGACTTGGGAGGAGATATGCAGTCGAGAAACAACTGAGCACAAAGGGATCAACACCAGACGTGAAGTTTAAGGTAAGCTTACCGGATCCCTATACCTTGTTTTTTATGTATGATTGTGGGGTAATGTTGGGATCATTGTTAAAAGTAGGAGACCTTAGACAATTATCTTTGCCTACACTTTAGAACCCTAGTGTAGTCTATGGGGGGTTTTCCCTCTACATCACAATGCACTTCTTCAATCCATTTCACAAGCTAACCAAGTACATATACATGTATGGTTATAGATATGGGTACATGTATGGATAAAGGTACAGGAAGGTGTATAGGACAATTGAATGAGTGAGTGAATAATCATGGAATGAATGGGAAAATGAACTAAGTCCAATCTATATGTATGTATGTTCCCAAATTGGCACTTGTCATGTTGGGAGCTACTTTGTCCCACTTGTCCCCATCCTTAGAACTTAGGATAAAATAATTATCCATACTTTATACATTAAGGAATATGAAAATAAATATTTCTTTTTGGATTAATCTCCCTAGCTTAGCCCTTTTCCTTAAATTTTATTCCCCCCTTTCCCTAACTAGTGGATTTTAGTTCCCCATACTCTTTTATTGTTATCGATCTACACGCATCTATGTATTATATTAATAATAGGACATATACCAAAAATAGGCTCACTGACCTTTAGCATCTAGGCTCTCTGGCCTAATTCAACATGTAAGCATCCTATATTATAATAACTATCTCACAATACTATAAGACACAAGATATACACAAAGGCCCCCTAGCCTCAAAATCGCACACACTTAAGTTTGTTACACGCGGTATCCTGGAATGTGCACACTTCATCATTTTATTGTGTAGTACTCGTGCACACTATATCATGAAAGGTGCATACAAAAATGATTTCAAACATCTCACCATATTAAGTACATTTTCATTTTAATTTACTGATGGGGTTCATCCTAGGGGTATTACAATCCCCTCCCCTTATTTATGCATTGTCCTCAGTGAGTTATGTACACATATACAACTAAAATTTCAAAAATCCTAAAAAATATGCGGGAATTCTTCCCACATAGCATCTTCATTCTCCCAAGTTATGTCCTCATGATTGTACCAGGTACATTGGAACTTTACAATCCCTATGGATCGATTTCGGAGCTGCTTGATTTTTTAGTCCAGAATGCCTACTAGATTTACTTGGAAAGTGCCTTCTTGCTCCATGTGAATCACATTCCAATCAATTACATGATTAGCATCAGGTATATATTTCTTGAGAAATGATACATGGAATACATTATGAACAGACATAGATGTAGGAAATGCAATCATATAGTCTATTGGACAAATCCTTTCTAGGATTTCAAATGGTCCACAATATCTAGCTGCCAACTTGGAACAGTTTCCCAACTTCAGTGAACTTTTGTTGGCCTTAACCTTCAAGAATACATGATAACCCACTTTAAAATCATTTCGAGTTCTACCCTTGTCAACATATATTTTCTTCTTGTCTTGGGTATCCTTTAAATTTTGTTTAATTTCCAACATTGTCTCTTCCATTTCCCTGAGTAAATCTGTTCCAACAACTGCTCTATCTGCTAGGTTATCCCAGCTTTTCGGTGTGTTGCACCTTCTTCCATAAAGTTCCTCAAATTGTCTCATATTTAGAGATGTTTGGTACCCATTGTTATAATTAAACTCTACTAAGTGTAGTTAGTCTTCCCATTTTGATTTTGTATCCATCACATACATCCTCAACATATCCTCAATCACTTGATTCACTCTCTTTGTTTGTCCATCTAATTTTGGATGCTAAGTTCTACTAAAATTCAAGTTTGTTCCAAATCCATTAAGTAATCCCTTCCAAAAATTTGAGGTAAAGTTTGGATATCTTTCAAACACAATTGTCTTGGGTATACCATGTAATCAAGCAATTTCTCTCATATAAACATCAGCAGTGTTGGTTGCCTTGTGAGTGAGCTTTACTGGAATAAAATGGGCATCTTTAGTAATTGATCCAGGAGCATAATGTCAAGTGCATAGAGGCGGGAAAATTCAACATGTGCGAGTTCTTCCAGAACTTCAACATGGGGGGATACAACAGATTTCGGGATCCACCTCCACTGAGCACCAGAATTCACTTTTTGAGGCACGCTTGAACCGGTGCCGAATTTTACCCTGTGAATCAAGTTTTTGAAATTGTAAACAAAGCAGGAGTTTCCACTTCAGCTCTGGAATGTGACTGGACTCATATAGTGTAGGATGAAATTTAGAGTAGGCAAGTAGCCATGGAAAACCCTAGAAGCATCTTTGAATTATGTAGAAGTTGACACACCCAATTAGAGAGGAGGGAATGGGGATACAGAGAAAAATTAGTTGTAAGAGAGAACTGGGAGTAAAAGTAGATCTCAATCTTTTGAGTTGCTATAATTTTGAATGTAATCTATAGCCATTGGGCACTTCTGAATATAACAGAATGAAAAATTGATCCAAATGTGTTGGGCTTGGACTATGTGTATTTTCCTATGATTTTCTGTTTTATGAACAAGCGAATGGAAATGTGATATTTTGGACAGTTTCAATTGTTTCTCTTCATTTGAAGCTCTGCAAGGTGTCCATCAAGCCAGAGAGAAACGTTGTGGAATTGTTTTCTCTTCATCAGGAGCTCTGCAAGGTGTGCATCGAGCCAAAGAGAAAACGCCATGAATCTGAGCTATCAAACTCCCTCAAGCGCAAGGAGTGTGTGGGAGATGGAGTCTGAACTAGAAAAAGATCAGGAGGAATAACACTTAAAAAAGTTTTATCAAGATCCAGGAACCCATTCCCTGGAAGGAGCGAAGACCGAGTCTTCGTAGACTTAGAAATATTCTACGTCGAAATTGAGTAAAATCTTGGGAGGAAGAACGTCGTCGAGCATTGGATCCACGTGGAAATCCCCGTACGCCATCCGATTGAAGGAAGGAGCACAGGTTTTAACCCTGCATAGATCCAAGAGGGGAGTTCGGAAATCCAAATGGACAGTGGAGAATCTTCGAGGGGGAACACAGAAACCCCGTAGGCCATCAAATCAGGTAGAGTTGCGAGGAGGTTAGCGGCGAGAGTTTCTCAATGTTCATTTCGGGACTTCGGGTACCGGGAGGTGGAAGGACAGAGGTTGTTGTACTTCAGAACCCCGAATCATGAAATAGCAAAATCGTGATTCGACATTGACCATCGATCACAGAGATTAGTGTGATCCATTGATTGAATGCCAAGGCATCTTAGTGTCTTGGCATTTGGGCCTTTCAACTTCTCGGCGACCAAAAACTCCAAGGAGCAGGAAGACTCCTTGCATCTTGATTTCGTGAAATCCTGAAATCACAGGCGTCGGGTATCTCATCATTTTTCCATTTCGGCATTTCAGCGACTGGATGTTCGAAAGGGGAAAAGAAGGACCATTGCATCATGATTCTCTGAATCATGAAACCCCGGAAGAGCGAACGCCAAGCTAGTTCGACATTTCGTGAACTGGGTTTTCGAAAGATAGAGAATAGAAGGGAGAACTCTTGCTTTGCGATTCCCCGAATCGCGAAAAACTGGTGGAATTTTATCATGGGCAATCATTTTGGCATTTTGGGTACCGTGTACTCAAGAGGCCAGGAGTTTGGAGCTTGGGATTTTTGACTCGTGAAACCATGAAACACGAAGACCCGAAAGGCTAAAGGAGGAGCTAGTTGAGGCGTTGTGCCTTTTCGGCATTTCAGAGACCAAAAGTCTAAGAGGACAAGGAGCTGGGGAGAATTCGCTCACAGGAGTCTCGAAACCCCAAAAACCCCGAAGGGTATGTCGGGTTAGAACAGAGAGAAGAGCACTAAAGAAAAAGGGCGCACACATAGATTTGGTTGAAGGCCTATGCCAGAGGAGAAAAGAGGGACCTATGGATTTGTTTAAAGGGTTCTAGCAAGAGCCCGAAGAGCTAATTCGTCTCATAAGAAGAACGATGTAGAGAGCGGGAGGTCAGTGGACCCTGCTAAGGTAGGGGGTCTGCATCAGGTGGTATCAGAGAACATTTTTCGTCTGTACATTTCAGGCAAAGGATGAAAAACAAGGAGACAAAAAACTTGGAGCTATATTGTGTGTGTGACAAACAGTCAACACAATGCCACCAAGAAGACGAGATCTGCCTTTAGCCAACTGTGCTATAGAGAGAGAGAGATGTGAGAGCTTCACACCTGATTGGAAACAATGGAAGCACCATAGAGGAGAGCACCTGGTGTTGGGGATGTTAGTGATGCAGAAAGTTAAGAGGTTGAGGTTGAAGAAGCTGCAGGAGAGGAGGCTGCAGAAGAATGTTTGTTGAGAGTAGTTGCCATATTGGGAGGCAAAGCTAAGATAGAGGTCCCCATGTATGAGGGAAATCTAGATGCTGAAGAATTTTTTGACTGGATAAGGTCCATGGACAAACACTTTGACTATGAATATGTCGATGAGGAGAAGAAGGTGAAGCAGGTAGTCACCAGGTTAAAATGGCATGCAACACTGTGGTGGGATGAACTGTAGGCTGAGAGGAGAAGCAAAGGAAAATAAAGGATAAAGAGTTGGGAAGGGATGGTAGCCAAACTGAAGGCTAAGTTCATACCCAAAGACTACTAGATCAATCTATTTAGAAATCTACAGAACTTGAGACAGAAAGGGATGACATTCAAGGAGTACACCGAGGAGTTCTATAGGTTGAACATCAGAACTGGACAAAGGGAGAGAGATGAAGAAAAATTCACCAGATATGTAAATGGCTTGAGATATGAATTCCAAAACAAGCTGAGCATGATGTCAATGAGGACTGTGGAAGATGCTTATCAGTTTGCGCTAACGGCAGAGGAAAAGCTGGCCAAAAAACATAACCAACAAGGAAGAGGTAAGAGCTTGGTCCCAAGCAAAAGCAAGGGATTTAACCATGATAGAGCACATCAGTCTAAGGATGAGTCTGAGAAACCACACAATCACTCATAATGAAGAGGAAGTTCACGAGGGAGACGGAGTGGTGGAATAAACTCTTCTAGAGGAAGAGGTAGAGGAGGAGTACCGTGCTATAACTGTGGAAAGGTAGGGCACATGTCTTGGGAATGTCTTGAGAAGAAGAAGGAAGGAGGAGAATCTCACATTTCAGAAGCACAATGAAGATATGTTCAAGTAGAGGGAGTAGAGGATGGAGCATATCTAAGGTTGAGAAAAGTTCTCTTAAAACCAGAGGCAGACATTGGGAATCCAGTGTAGAGAAATAGTCTCTTTAGGACAACTTGCAAGACTAAGGAGAAATAGTCTCTTCAGGACAACTTCCAAGACTAAGGATAAAGTATGCAAGGTAATCATTAACAGTGGGAGTACTGACAACCTAGTATCGATAGAGATGGTGGAGAAATTGGTGCTGAACACAACTGCACATCCAAGGCCATACAAAGTCTCATGGCTGCAAAAAGGACACCAGGTAACAATCACTAAACAATGTCTGGTTGAAATTAAAATTGGAGGGTATAAAGATGAAATCCTATGTGATGTAATTCCCATGGATGTATGCCATATTCTATTGGGAAGACCGTGGCAGTTTGACAGAAGTGTCATTCATGATGGGAGGAAAAATACATATACATTGGAGAAGAATGGTAAGAGGCATATGTTGCTTCCAATGGAGGAGAAGAGAGAGAAAGAGGAATCTAGCACAAGCATACTTCTCATGAGAGGGAAGGAACTCCTGAAAGAAGTCAAGGAAGAAGAGGAGATGTAGTTCATTGTGGTGAGGAAGTCCAGAGTCATCCTTAAAAGTACATCAGTGAATGATCTACCTGAAGAAGTTCAAGAGATGTTGGATAATTTTGCTAATATAGTGGTGGATGAGTTGCCAAACTCATTACCACCAATCAGGAGTATTAGTCATCATATCGACTACATACCAAGAGAAAGCCTGTCAAACAAGGCAGCATACAACTTAACACCTCAAGAAAATGAAGAGGTGAAGAACCAAGTCCAAGAGTTACTGGATAAGGGCTTAGTTAGAGAAAGTTTGAGCCCATGTGAAATACCAACTATGTTAAGCCCAAAGAAATATGAAGGATGGAGAATGTGCACAGACTCAAGAGCCATCAACAAGATCACCATCAGTTATAGATTCCCTTTACCAAGAATGGATGATTTAATGGACTGCTTAAGTTGGGAAAATTGCTTTTCTAAGATAGACCTGAAAAGTGGATATCACCATATCAGGATGAGAGAAGGTGATGAATGGAAAACAGTTTTTAAGATGAATGAAGGCCTGTATGAGTGGCTAGTTATGCCATTTCACTTAATGAATGCCCCGAGCACTTTTATGAGGCTGATGAATGGAATTCTAAAATATTTCATTGGCAAGTTCGCGTTTGTATATCTGGACAATATATTGGTCTTTAGCAAGACTAAAGAGGAGCATTTGAGACACCTAATGCTAGTAATGAGAAGGCTACAGCAGGAGAATTTGTTGATCAATTTGAAGAAGTCCTCTTTTATGAAGACAAACTCATTTATTTGGGTTTCATGATCTCTTCGAATGAACTGAAGATGGATCCAGAGAAGGTGAAAGAAATCAGAGAATGGCCGTCACCAAGGAGCATGTTCGAGGTAAGGAGCTTTCATGGTTTAACAAGTTTCTATAGAAAGTTCATTAGAGACTTCAGTGGAATTTGTGCACCAATGATGGATATGGTAAAGAA
>JZKD02S0051679.1:12578-25922 GCA_000966675.3 Picea glauca | reverse complement strand
TAGTGTGAGGAAGAACCCTCATGCATGGCGCATCACTGAACAAAGATAGTGCATCACCAAAAACAACTTCTAAGATCCTCCTTGAAGAATTAGTTGGAATTGCTATTGCAACTGCACTGCAACTGCTACTACAACTGCACTACAACTACTACAATTGTAATAATGAAATGAACCTGCCTTTATTTATACTAATCAAGTCACCTTATTTTACTGGCAGGGCCGACTTGTCATTTTTTTCCTTTAACTTTATTTTATTTCTTTTGTAGCCTTTACAAATGTTCCAAAGGGTCAACTTGGTCTTCTTGTCATTTACTTCTTTCTAGTGCATTCCAGGGTCTCCTACAATGGTTTCTTTGTATTTTCTTATGGAGAATGACTACCTGAAGTTGTAAAACTTCAACACTCCCTCTCAACGAAGGAGGCATTCTCCATACTTAGATTTCTTCTATCATAGAAAAGTTTCTTCATGAGCCATGTTGATGATCCATCTCCACATAACTATGTCTAGCACCTCGAGTCTCAATGCAGACCACACCTGGACCATTCACCTCCACAAGTACACCCTTTTGAGTGAATGCCACCAAAGGTAAACCACTGTGAGTGAATCTGCCATTCTCCACTGGTTAAACTACCAATCCTAGGAGAATGATGTTCGATGCTATCTGACACGTGGAAGCACCTCGACTCCTCATGTAAACTCATGTAAGTAAAGACTACGCCTAGGCCCATTTATCGCAGAAGTAAATGTATCCTTCTACCCAGGCCATATCTAGGAGAAGGTGAGTGTCACTTACAGGTAAACCCATGTAAGTGAATATGTCATTCTCCATTGGTTAAACTACCAATCCTGGGAGAATGACGCTCGATTCAACCACACACTGGAGGAACACTAGCACCTGGAGCCTTTTGTCCTTCGAAGACTGTGCTTGGGCCATTCACCACTAGTACACCCCTGTGAGTGAATGTATGCCCGATACTTCCTCCTGGAGAACCATCAACACCTCGAGTCTTATGTCCTTCGAAGACTACGCCTGGGCCATTCTCCACTAGTCAAATCACCATGGCCAATCCTGGGAGAATGTATGCCCGATGTTGCTCAAACATCAACATAATGAATATTTGTGATTTCTGCAACTGATCTTTGAATTGGTCCAATCTTCAACATCTTATTATGCTTTGTCTTCATCTTTTGTCTTTGGTCTTCTTCATTTTGCAACTTCAATCTGCTTCTTGTACCTACATAGTATAAAAAACATATTTGTTGAAGTCCATATAAACAAGTTACCATCCACCGAAATACAGGGGTCGCCAACCACTGTATCCCTCGGTTCTATAGGAAACTCTTTCATGTACATGGTTCATCAACCATTCTTGAATTACAGATCTCATACATGTACCTGTAACTCCCCCTCCATCATCACCAATCATCATCTTGGGTATGTTTTGGTCGATTACCCCCAACCATTACAAAAAGTGATTTATAGCTTATCATTAACCCTCCTCTATCGTGACAAGTGGTTTTTGCTTACCACAAACAACACATTACATCAAGTGGTTTCTAGCTAACCACAAACCTTGAACATACAAATTATGGGGGTACACTTGCCTCTGCACGACTTACTTCAACATTGACTCAGGTACATACAACATGCCTCTTCATGGCTTACATCGTCATTTACTCAGATACAACATACTTCTTTGTACAAATATATGACCAATATCATCTTTGTTTCCATCATCAAAACAACATTATCAAAGAGGATCTTCAAACTTCTTAGGCATCTCATTCTCTATGCATCTCAAATTATTTAACACGCGGTACTACTTATTTACCTTGCTTTGCTTCCTTCTTCATTCTTTGTCTTCTTTGAAGCAACCTTCTTTTGTCATTTTTCGTTGCTTTCTTCCACTAATTCAATCCTTTGTTTTCTTCACTCTCTTTCTTTCTTATTTCGCTACTGCATTCTTCTTCTGTCATGGAGTCATCATCTTCATTAGTCTTAAGTCTATGTTCATCTTTTGTTGTCATGGAGTCAACATCTTCTTCTTGCATAATTCTTTCTTTGAGTCTTCCACACAATATCTACATAAAATTATTCTTGGAGGAGCAACAACTTCCTCAAACAAGGCACTTGCAATATTTTGAATTACATGCTTACAAATATGTTTCTTGTTGGCTTGCGCAAAAACCAATGAGACACCTATGACCTTGGTTTGGAAAACTTAATTGAGGCACCATTGACATGACTTAAACTTCACTTTATTTGACCCTAGACTCTCAACCCAACTTCAAATTATGACATGACTTGTCATCATTTGACTTTACTTTGGCTCTTTACATCAAGTAACCAGGATCTTTCAATTCACACCTGAGCTTGACTTTGACTCATAAATTTAAACCTAGGGTGTAGGGTAACACCGATCATGCACCCTTCTTCATCTTATAAAGCCACTACATGACATGACAAAACTTATAAAGCCTAAGCTTTATGAAAACATCTCCACCATGAAACTCCACTCAAATATTATGCTCCTCACTCACCATGCATGGGCCCCTGTTGCAATGCATTTAATCTCTTGCACAAATTAATTTGCTCAAATTAACCCTTTACGAGGATCCTCTCACACAAATCCAATGTAAAGAGAGCTTTTACATGACATTGTTTTCAATATTTGATGTAGGCAACTATCATTTGAATCCTATGGCCCATGTGGCCATTAAAAAAAATGTTTTAAATTCAATACTTGCTTAATCTTATTCATGTTCTTGTTTGCAATGTGGACAACAAAAATTATACCTTTATTTAATGAATGTTGCCACGCCCTTTCTTGTATTGTTGTGTTCTTTTTCCTCTTTATTTCTGTGTGGAATGGATTGTGTGATGGCTCCTCCTTTAGATTAATTTTTGTTGTGGGCAAGTTCTTCCTCCTCGAAATTTTATTCCGACATTCTATATATTGCAAATTGTAGTTCCTTATGCATGTAGCAATCTTGATGTCTCCAATCGCTGCCCCTTGAGCCTTTTAATAATTTTTATTACATGCTCTTTGCTGCAATTCTCCAAATTGGAAAAAAAACCTTTTTAACAAAATGAGTGCAAATCATTTGGGTCTTTAAAGGAATGAAACAATATCTTTTTGGTGCACTTACATAGCTTATCATTGTCATGTAGATCATAACGCATTGTTTGTTTCAACGCAAAGATGGAGTATCAGGTGCAAGGTATTACAACGAAGAGAATACATGTTGGCTATAACAACAACAAGATCTATCACCTTCAATTGAATAAACAATCAACAGGCAACAAAAAAGACCTAAAGACAAACTTGCAAAAATGACCAATGACCAGTTAAATGAAAACACAATCACTAAGGCAATATATGTGAAGAGAGTCACCCCACACTTGTAGATGCGTTAGCCTTTGAATGAACACACGACCCAAACTCACTACAGTCCACAAAAATTTTCACAGGGATTATATTCCTTAATTAGAAAGCTCTTTCTTAGCGACGGTAGGCTCTATTCCACAGGCATACTACACAACATCCCTTACTCTCTTTTATGGAGGGTTACAACAACTCCATTAATATATATTTCGACACCTCTTTTGACTTTCTTTGTAAGGGACACATTCGCATCTTGTGCACAAAGTGAAAGGCACTATGATTTATAGCATCGTGGAAGGCATCTTGTCCTCCATGAAGAGTCAGCACATAGTTCTTCCAAATTGGCTCTCAACAATGTTGCAAACAGTGTACACACTCATGCGCCAGGGGTCAACACACTCCAACCATTAATTTCTACAACAACCTAAAACCGTACCAAATCTCAATGCTCTCGATCCGTGCCTCTGCATTTAGGCTTCACAACAAGTGGTCTCCAGGGAATTTGAACCGAATTTGAACCATCGCCTTTATCCTTTATCCTTGAACCATGGGCAATGTCTTGTACCAGAACCAAGCCATTGCTTATTCCTTCACGCAACAAGCACACTACGATTCCCAACCTTCATGCAGCGAGCACACTACGATTCCCAACCTTCACGCAGCGAGCACACTACGATTCCCAACCTTCACGCAGCGGATAGGAGCAAACAAGACTGCACACTTCCGTGGCTCAATCTCTGCTCTAGCACACCTCTTCTTACATGCCAAACAATTCAAGTTGCATCTCTTCCACACTTTCACAGGATGGCTACATCTTTAACAACAATAGTGTCTCTCACATTGCCCTCTTTAGCTTACGCAGGCTTTGATACCAAATATTGGCTTTAATAGCCAACAACAAACACATATAAACATATAAATAAGCAAGGGACACCGACAATTATACTCAAGAAACCCCGTAAGGGAAAAATATATATTACATTATAACATTATCGTGTGTACATTATATTGGACAAATGGTCTCTTTATATAACCATAGGTGACCATAACTACTAAGTCTTAATTAGATAATTAGATCACATCATATCCATAACCATCTCCACAATATCTCTTTAAATATCTCAACTCAATCCATGAGATCTTCATCCCTAATATCTCTCCTTATCCTCATCTTTCACTCATACGTAGACATTAAGCTTGGTCTACTTAATTGCATTTATGCAATTATACATTTTAGACATTATTCATTATTCACAAGTATGAATTATTCCTTCAAATGGTTGGCCATGTTGAAGTTGATTGGTCGAGCACCTCCTTTGCTTTTAATTATGAATAACCAAATTGGCTATTGTTGCGAAATTGCCAACTAATTTAGTGAAGAGGCAATGCCTTTTGAAAGCGAGTGGATTGTCGAGATATTCTTCACGACGACCTATTTCCTTTAATAGTCATGGCCTTTCGAAAACCGATGATGGATATCTAACCTTAATTCTAAGAGCCTACCCATCTGACCATTGAAACAATGCTATGTGGAGCCTTCGATATGATGGTGAATATCCTTGACAGAATCCTTTACCGAAGGCCCCTTTTGAGTCTTCGGTTGAGGCCATGTGGAAACCTCTTATTAGCGCAACTGCATTTTGATAAGTTGGAGGGATGCCCAATGATGAAATCTTGATTGTTGATCTAAGTCCACAAGGAAAACCTCCATCGTTGATCTACCTTGTCAGCACCACAATCTTTTACACTAGAGGGGGAACCCCTGCCATCGTATTTGGGCTATCGATCTTGACAAGTGGGAAAAATCTTGGCCATTTGAGGGCCCCCCAGGGATTTTCCTTTATGCTTTCCCACATTTCCAACCGAACCACCTAAGTCATAGATATTCACCCACAAGGGTGATCTGAGTCGTTGATCGCACCACAATCTTTTACATTGGATGTGCACCCCCCACTAACGGATTTCTAGTCATTGATCAAATCAAGTAAGGGAAATCTAAACCATTCACGACACTCGAGGTACCATTGATACCTTTCCGAAGTAGCATGCCATGGATAAGTCTCAATTGTAGATCAAATCTAGTGGGAAAGATTGCAATCATTGACTAAATTTCATTACTTGGGGCCCCTTCCTCCTTCGATGTTGCATTAATGATCCTAAGTCATTGATGTTTCCCCGCGAAGTGATCCAATCCGTTTGCAGAATCAACGAGACCTTTTCTCTTTATTTGCCCCATACCCTCGCAAGAAATCTTAGATTTTTTAATCACTTTTAGTAAGCAAGATCTCCATCATTCACGACAACTTTAACTTTTTGGACCCCTAATGAAAACAACCACCACGAGTACACCTAAAATGTTGGTATTTCTTCGTGGTGGGAATCAGGGCCAATCACAAGGCCTTTGTATTTCAGGCCTCCTCTTCACTTGACCCCCAGTGAATCGATCACAACTGTAGATCTACCCTAGCGGGAGAAAGCTCATCCCTCATCCATTCGTGACACCATAACATTCTTAAGCCTTCGATTGTCCTAACCTCTACAAATCCATACAAACCATTGATTTTCTTAGGGCTTTTGGAAGAATTGCAACCCGAAATCCACCTGCACTTGAACTATTAGACCTTTAACCATATCCCTCCCACACATAAGAACTTAAGAAAAAAGGGCTTTGGTCACGTGGGTTATATATAATAATTTAAAGAACCTTTAGCCCCATGGAAATCATTCTAGGAAAGACCATAGATTCCTTGTTTTATGATGAAGATATTATGTTTTGAGTGGGTTTTCTATGGACAACAGAGGGCTAACCAAAGGAACATGCAAGCAAATGAAAATTTGGTTAAGGGGTCTTTTTAGGTGACAACATGAGAATTTCTTTGAACAAAGAAGTAGACTTACTCTGGGCCTCAATGGTAGTGATTGATGAGGATCTGTAAGGCAACGCCAAGGAGTCCTTCTGAGGGGCATTCAACGCCTCCTCACATAAAGGGGACACAACAAGGATGTCAGACCTGGCTGGTTTTTTCCTTGCCAAAATCAGGAGTCTAAGCATCGCACTTGTGTTCACATACATGCAAGGAGAGGGCATACGAACTGCCTAAAGAAACTAGGGTGCACCTAAGAGTGTTGATGAGCCAGACCTTCCTACAAACCCTAGCTTCTAACCTTTTATTACTAAACTTTCATGATAATCATATAACTTTGTGAGTGTTATTATAGATCTCGTCATAGTTAAATATCTAATATTTCTCAAAGAAGGTGGACTAGAGTTTGCCTCTGAAAACTTCTTTGAAATGAGTAGCTGCATGTGATAACTATAAAATTAAATATGTCACCTCACATGTTGGACCAATATGGTCAAAAACAAGATGTACAGAAATGTGAGGCAAATGCTTGGAAACATTTTCTTTTTCATTTTTCATTGTTAGGGAAAACGTTGTGCAAAGCTGATACAGAGATATACTGATCTCTCCAACCACATAATTTTTCCCTTCTTTGCTCTTCCAAACCTATAATACCAATTTCCATGCGTGACAATATTTACTACTGTTGAAGAAGAGGTATATGTGAAGAACTCAGGCATTGGTGTGCATTGGCTCTAATTTTAATATATTAATGTTGGAAGAATGCATGATTTATTAATAACCTTTATTTGTATGATAAAATTTATTGGTCTTAGGGGACGGATAACAACATCATCGTCAATATCATAAAAAATCTCATAAATTTATTAATACATTAACATGTCATTATTGATATTAAAGTACATTATTACTGTATCATTTATCAATCATTAGTAGTATCCAATGCTAATGTATTATGATATATTTTTAACGTATATTAATATAATTGATATCATTATGCATGATAAATTAATAATCCATCATCAGTGTTAGTAATGTACCATGAATAAATCAGTTGTGCATTAATAATCTATTATTAATAGTATTCTAATTTATACTAGTAATACATTAAAGTATTAGTAATTGAAATTTTATGGTAATATCTTTTTTATAAGAATATTTAGATTAGTAATATATCAAAAGAAAAAAAATTATAGTAAAAATCCATTATGCATTGACTGCAGATTTTTCCTATGATTTTAATAGCCCCTTCACAAGCATCTGTTTATGTGTGTATGCGTCTGTTGTTTAGGCATCTCCTTAAATCGGAAACATTACTGAGTTCCCCAGTCCAAGTGACACTATTGGGTACTATTTGCCCAATTGTTTTTCTCCTTCTACTTCCTATCTTTATATTGCGTTTGGTATCAGTAACTCTAAATAGCCTTTTTTAGTTATCATAACGACCAAGAGCTCACATATTATCAGATTTCCTATCAGTATAGATCTGTTTATCTATATAATGAAAAAGCACCATCTCCTCGAGCATGTTGGAAATCTTTTGTATCAATTTGATATAGCATAACTAGCAAGTCACATGAAAGTGCACGTTGAAAAGTCGAGACAATATTGTGCAATTAATTACACAAATAAGATTCACTGAGTAACAATTGTAGCATTCATAAACACATTTAGAAAATAATTAAACATCTCTTCAAATATAACCATTTGGAATTTTCCCTATTTCTATTTTACAGTTATAAATTTACATCTTCTTTCTTCAAGCTATCTGATCCAATTAGTTCTTAGATGCTCTGTTCTCCCACAAAACGGTTAATGTAACTCGGGGATAGATTCATCCTACTCAAAAACAGTTGCCTGCAACTCAATGAGACTGTGCCTCAAGCAAAAGGTTTGTGGCTACAGTGATGTCGTACCTCGCTTGTTCGAGTGCTCGAGTAGACAAGTTCCTATCAAATCCCATTGAAACCAGTGTTGAAATGGCCTCTTCAGTTGGGGCCACTGGTGGACCAAGTGGCAGAGCTGAAGCAGGAAATCCACCCTGGAATATACAATGTTTGGAGAAGAAAAAATATTTAGGTTAGCCCCTATACAAGCATACTGCCTACAAAAAGAAGATTTAACCTTCATTTATTTCTTTATTAGGAATCCCTAAGGCTATTTGATTTTTCCTCCCCTTTAGCATGAAGTTCCATGGTAGTGGAACTTGTGCTAATGGATGATGTGTGGGAGAAGCTCAGAAAGAAGTAGAGGAGGAAGGTACAAGAGAGTTAATGAGTCTATTCTCTGCTACAACGAAGATCAATAAAACATTAAGTGCTGTCACATCCCGACCATAATTGTTGCATTGTCAACTGGAGTATGGACTTGCTAGAATTCTGCAGTGTTATGTTGGCTCTTAGACTACAGCAATTCAACAAATATCACCATATATTAATCAATCTACAGCAATAAATGCAAGATCAGAAAATAAATAATAAGGTTACAATAGTCTTTCTGCAGTACTTGAAAATGGCACATATTTTTAAGTTGTCATTACAATGTATTAAATGACCCTAATTGTCCATATACATGTATAATTGCTTGCCTACAAAGTATGCATCCCTGACTCCATCGTATATGCTACTGAGTGTAAAATGCCTGACTAGACATAAAACATATTCTAATTTTACTGTTTATCGGATATCCCATTAACAGAAGTATTTACAAACACTACATATTTCTAGCTGGCATACCGATATTTCTGACATTGCAATGATCAAAATATTTATCATATCTTAATACTCATATCATTTATTAAACAATCACACCATTAATGGAACACAGAAGGAAGAATCAGCCTCGAGTTATGTATCAAGCTCTAAACCAGAACCAGTATACAGAAGGGACAGTGGATGTATTTATGGAAAGCATCACTGGTAACTGCACAATTCACAATCTAAAGATCTTAGTAACATGAGCATAAACCATGCAAACGACATACTTCAACAGCATCCAGCATATCATTTATAATTTCAGCAACATCATTCTCTGCAACCTTTATCAACATGCTATGGAAGGAACATGTCAAAACGGTAGAATAGCAAAAATACCAACTGCAGTTTTCCTGGGTCCTGCCTATTAATGACATACAGCTAAGCAAATCAAGTGTGAAACAAAAACCCCAAAGCAAATGATGGATGCCTTATCTCGTCTATTTGAAGGCAAGAACATCAATCGGAAAATGACCTTGAGGACACAACTCAACAATGTGAAAATGCAAAGTTCAGAAACCATACAATATTATTTCACAAGAGTGTCCCAGCTTAAAGAACAGTTGGAAGCTATTGGAGACTCGGTTGAAGAAGCTGAGATAACAATGACCACATTAAATGGTCTTCCTAATTCTTGGGAATCCTTCATCCAAGGAATCTGCTCTAGAAGAAAGTTAACTAAGTTCAGCAGGTTGTGGGAAGATTGTACTCAAGAAGAAGCCAGATTAGAGGAAAGAAAGGAAAAGATAGAGAACAATGAAGATCAAGTGCTAACAGTTCACACAAGAAAAGGAAAGAACAAGAAAGAAGTTCACTCTCACAAAAGATTTCAGAAGCCTCATAAAAGACAAGATTCTCATAAAGATCTCTCAAGCTTCAGATGCTTCATTTGCCAGAAGATGGGTATATTGCAAGAAATTGTCCCCAAGCAAAAGAACAAAATAAAACCAGGAAGTTTAAAAGGCAGCATGCTCATTTCGCAGGAGAAGATGAACCTGATCGAAAAAGAACAAAGGAAGATGATCCAGATGAACTATATCTCCTGTGATATAGAACTTAGCGCTTCCGAAGCACTTGGTTCATATCAAGTGATATTGATAGCTATATCTTGTTTACTTCCACATTAAAAACTTCAGGAAGTAAAAGAGCCGGAGAAGTGTTGTATCATGAGGGTAAAGTACAAGTCATGAAGAAGTATCATTATTCATCCAGATCAAAGCAAGCAAGTCTAACAAATGCATGCTCTAGGTATGCACCCTTCATATTTGATTTCAGTTTTAAGTTTATTAACATTAGATTTTATGCATTTTTTATCTTAGCTTGTTGGATCATTATCCCTGGTACGGGAATGCAACAAGGTCTCATTTAAAATCAAGAGTTTATGTGCTCGGGGGTGGCATATGTAAATGCCTATGGTTGGGTGGCAATGATATGACATTGTCTATGGTAAAACGAGCACATTAGAATAGAACTCATAGTGTTTTGCAGTTTCCCGATGAGAAGACTTGGTCAATGGATGATGAAACCACCTTGACAGGAAGCATAATTCTTTTGAAGCCTGACTCGGCTTTTCATATTAAGACTTTCTATCCAACACCAAGTATATCCTATAGGGACTCTGAGGTTATTGTAGACTCAGAAGAAGTCAAGGATCAGAGGGAGCAGGCATGGCAGTCCCTGTATTTGAGATTGAGTTACCCCTAGTGCCAGATGGTGCAAATTGATCACTCTTCAGATCATCAGGAAAAGTTAGTAGAGCCAGAAGGTCCTACACATAACCATTGCAGTGATCAATCGGCTCAACCAAGTGAAGAGACACAACCCTAGCGCCATCTCACACTTGTATTTATATGTGAGGTTGGTGTCTCATTTACATACACTCACTCTCAATCATCTTGTGTGCATATCTTGAAGGCAATTGCAGTTGCAGGAAGAAGGAGAAGAGAGGCACATGCTCAGTCTTGCTTTATCTTTGGCGTTTTGGTCTTAGTCTTGGCATTGTATTGGCAACCTATTATTGAGGAAGTTTTTGCTAGGTTTTCTCCCCAATGAGGGTTTCCCAGGATACAATGTTGCGTACCTTGTGATTGTGTTTCTTTCAGTGATCCTCTTTATGTTATTGTTTTGGAAATGCATTGAATGCTCATGTAATTTGGAAATAATCTAATAACAATAGTAAAAACTTAACATGGTATCAGAGCCTGACTGAATAAAGCATCTTTCACTAGGTATCTAGACGTCACTGTTGTCGTACAAGACAACTAGGGCTTTTTACTGAAGAGGAATTTTTGACCAAAAACTATCTTGGTAAGTGTGCTCTACCCTAGCGCATCTTTTGGCAGCTTGAGTGAACTTTTTCAGTGCCCAAATTCTTCGGAAAGTAACACCCTAGTTTTGACTGATACCCGAAAAACCAGAAAACTAGGAAACACGAACCAGTACCAGAAGTACCAGTCCAGAATTAAGAAGGTCAAGTTTCAAGGGGTAAAACTTGGAATTTTCTGAAACAACCATCTCCAACAAACTCTCCTCAGCCCAGCGCATCTCCTGGTAAGCTCAGTTTCAATTTTTGAGCACTTTCATTTTCTGGTCATTTTCTTAGCTACGGGTCAAGATGTCTGCAAGCACCAAGCTTGTTGACAAGCTAGAAGGTGTGGAGAATTTCCATGCCTGGAAGTACATAATTGGACTCATTCTTGAAGAAATGACCTTGCAAAATTCATAAAAGAAAATGTACTGGAACCCGAAGAAAATGCAGCCAAAGAGAAGTACAAGAAGGATATGATTAAGGCTAAAAGAATAATTGCAGATTCCATTAAAGACCACTTGATCCCTCAAGTGTCTTCTAAGAATACTCCAAAAGATATGTTTGATGCCCTAACCAAAATGTATGAAGGAAAGAACATCAACTAGAAGAAGAACTTGAGAACCCAACTCAAGAATACAAAGATGCAAAAAGGAGAAACAGTTCAAGACTATTTCTCTAGGGTTTCTCAATTCAAGGAAGAGTTAGAGGCAATTGGAGATAACTCAGATGAAGATGAACTCGTGATGACAACTCTTAATGGTCTCATAAGACCTTGGGATGCCTTCATCCAAACTATTTGTGAAAGAAAATAGAAACTCCAATTTGACAGTTTATGGGAAGAATGTGTTCAAGAAGAAGCAAGAGTGGCCAACCGAGAAGTTGTCCTATTAAGAGAGGACGATCAAGCCCTTGCTTCTCATGCTAAGGGTGGAAAGAAAAAGTCTCATTTTCAAAAGGAGACCCACTTTCATAAAGAATCTCTCTCCAAAGAGATTCCAGAAATATCATAAGGGTCAAACAAAGGGAAAAGATTTCTCCTCTTATCAATGTTATCATTGTGATAAGATGGGACATGTTAGAAAAACAGGATCGCAGAGCAATAAAATAAAACAAATGCGGAAATAAAACACAGAAGATACACAATACAATAGAGACACAGATATACGTGGTTCACCCTGTGTGGGCTATGTCCACCAGAGAAATTGACAGGTCCTTCCTTTATTATTATCCAGAAAACAAAGGGATACAACCTGCAACACACCCGCTGTAACTTCCTCTTCTTTCTATCACAGTCTCCTCACTTAGAATACAATATTCACAATGATACATAGCCGCAATACATTTCCCTCATAAACGAGGGTTTCCTTCTAGGGAAAAAAACCCTAACATAACTTATACCGTCAGATCTGCAACCTTATAATGAACGGTCCAAATTTACTATGAAATTACAATATACATTTACAGGGCAATTTTTCCTTCAGGGGCTTCGCTCACGAACCCCCATTGGGAGCGTTGTCCCCCGAACCCCCAACGGGAGGATAGACCCCCCAAACCCCACAGGGGGGGTAATCCCCCTTGCACTCCCCTGAGTGGAGGAGTGTACATTCTTCCGGGGTGTAAATTCTTCATGGGGTATAAACACAGCTGAAAACAAAGACCTCTTAATCAAGAAGATAATCAGGCTCCACAACCAACATGACACATTTCTAAGAACTGTCTTGCCAAAAGAGAAGAATACAAGAGGAGAAATAACAAAAGACAACATGCCCATGCAGCTGAAGACGATGAGCCACCCAAGAAGTTAACTAAAGAAGAGATTGAAGATTATGTTTTGTTTTCCGCCCTCTCAGAATTTGTGACACCTGGAGAGGATACTTGGCTCATAGATTGTGGTGCCTCTAAGCACATGACAGATCAGAAAGACATTCTCTCTAGCCTTATAGAAATGGACTTCCCCTAGAAAGTTTCACTTGGAGATGATTATCAATACCTTATCAAAATAATGGGAGAATCCACCTATAAACTAAATTCA
>JZKD02S0051668.1:0-19423 GCA_000966675.3 Picea glauca | reverse complement strand
ATATATATATATATATATATATATTACCGCAAGTATCACTTAGACCTAGATTTTATTTCCTAGGTTGGGCGACATTTTATTAGGGGAAATTGTTTTTAAATCTTTCTTATCGCATTATTCTTTCTAAGGCCATATAGGTTTAATCACTTATTAGTTAACAATGCGACATGCCCTTCAGGACGCACTAGGTGCTCCAAGGGTGCCAATCGATTCATTCTGTTTCCCTTGCATGACGTGCCCTTCAGGACGCAATACATGCTCCAAGAGTGCCACTCGCTTCTTGAATGACTTAGTAGACATCAAAAATCCCTGGAGTCAATACTCTATCAGGTGATCTTGTGGGAGACTAAGGGCCTCTAAGGAATAAGGCCCCTACCTTATTGCGCGCCCCTCAGAATCATCATGAGCGATTGTCATAGTCTTCCCTCACGACATCGTGGGTCTTCTCAAACTAGGTAATCGTTTACCTACAGTTCGATCCACGACGGGAGTGATAGTAGGCTATGGAAAGGCTTCTATACACACCTCTCCCTCAACGTCTCTGGTATTCATGCATGACCCCTCTACTCCACATGTGAGTCTGGTCGACAAGCTATCATTAGCCTACATCATCAACGAATCATGTCAAAAATAAAATCTATAACCATAATAGCTAATCAAATGCACATATGTCATATATACAACAATCAAACCCCAATAGTCCACTCCCTGACTCGATCCAAATTCCAAGGGTTTTATCGATGCCTCTGCATCCTCGAGGTCCAAAATCCTACACACTCAGGAGAACCGAGTCAATAGCGCCTATCTATATCAATAAAGAAAAATAAAATGTCATGATATCCATAATGCCTCATAATCATAATCAAATGCCCAATGGTACAATAATCCGGATCACTTGTAAGCAAGTGTCCTCAAGGAATAAGTTCGCTCAGTGCAGGCAAGAGCGGTATGTTACAAAAAGAGAACACATAAATGAGGTTGAACATAAGTAATATATATATATATATATATATATATATATATATATATTTACAGATATCTATATAACTATGAGGCTCGACGCAAGTTCGTGATTGGTACACAGTATTGGTGAGGGTGATTTTTATCCTCAAACACTTGCACAGTTGTTCATGTTGTTCATGTTCTGATTTGTGGAGGTTCAAGGGAGCATCTATAATAGTAGAATCTCACTAGAGTGGAACACATATGATTGTTCTAGAATTCCATTTGGCAATGACTAGAAGTAGCTACAATCATTCAATTTGTTAGTTGCTTGATATCACCCATGCTTTCTAGAATGTCATTAATACCATCAAAGAAGTGGCTCAAAAGTTAGACCAAAAATATATCATTTAACACAACCAAAGAAGTGGCTCGAAAGTCAGACAAAAATTATGATTAAGAATTCTTTTCAATTATTTAAAACCCACCCAAAATTTAATATTATTTAAGAATTTTGGTAAAGAAATAGCCCATTTGACTAACAAACAGACCTGAAAAATAGTTATACACTTGAAGGTATACTTTGTGTTTTCACGTATATACAGGCATACCTTAAATATGCGCTTTAGCCAGTGAAAAATGAGAAGTAAATGATTGCAATCAGCACATGGTTATTGATTCCATTCAACAAACAATTCATGATTCCAACTTCTCCAATCTACCTTTCGAAACATCCCTTGAGCACAAATGATCCCCCAACACCCCTCGACTTTCAGAGAGACTAAATTTGAGCCTGCATGCTCAACTCAGAAAAAAACGAATATGGGATGGATTAGGTCAGTGCCCAGCATGTGGTCATCAAGAATCTTAGATAATCTCAATTCATAGAGGAGATTGCCTATTTGACTTATGCAATGACTAACTACCTTGACTCAGAAGAGAAGGAATTTAGATACAAATACAAATATAAATAAATGTCACGTTGGCTGGTAGTAACAGAGATGGTAATGGGAGACCATGACTCAAGATAATTTTGATATCGACGTGAGCATAGGAGAGCTAATGCACCTTTTGGACTTGATTGGTCTCAGCCTTCAGAAATTTCCTAGAGAATTTCTAGATAGTTCAAGAAGTCGGGGAAAAAAAAGGAATATTGGGCATGCGTACTCACGCCACGTAGACATGGTAGTAGGATTGAACTCAATGGCGTGTAGGTTTTCTATTTAGGTTTTTAACTATAAGTCACATCGCAATAAATTCAATCAATAAAAAAATTGAATAAATAAAATTACAAAAATGATATAAAATTATAAATTAAAAAAAAATAGCTTGTTAATATAAAAAATTTGAAATAATATATATATACAATGTGAGAGGGTTTGATGATTAAGAAAACTTGTTTCCTCTTAATAAGTTACAAGTTCAAATTCGAGGTAAGGGGTATGTAATGGGTATGTATATCTCAATAGACTTAGCGTCAAATGGATGGTTAACTTATTAACTTATTTCATCATTGGTTACATCACAACCCATACACATACTATTATTATCAAAAGAAGAAAAGGAATAATAAAGACAAGTTTTTCTTAATGCATCATATTCAAATTTTATTATTATTATTATTATTATATATTTTTGGATTTGTATTATAAAAACAATTTTTTTTAAGACAAAAGGAATAATAAAGAGAGGTTTTTCACAATGCATCATATTCAAACTTTTTAATTATTATTATTATAATATATTTTTTGATTTGTATTACAAAATGAAGACTTTTTTTTTTGGAGAAGTTCATCATTTTAATATTATTAAAATTCATTTTTAAAGTTCAAACACAAACAAAAGAGTTTGAAAAAATAGATTTTCCCCAAATTGTGAGTATCTACAATTCAAGTGTATAAATTCAAGCAAACTCGAGAGTTAAACTAGCAGGGGATTGTTTATATATCTACCCCTCCCATGATAATATGTCATTTGCAAGGCTTGTCGTGATACCCATCGAGCACTTGCGCTCCTTGGGAAGATTCAGTGATGAGTCAGATGAAGAGCACAAGGGGGATGTGATCAGATGGGAAAGAACTTGTCTTACGGGCATGGGAAATATCACCTTGGGGAACAATGGTGACGTGCGAGTAGAAGGGGGCACACACCCTTCTTCATTTGCGACGGATGATGAAGACTTTGGTTGAATTTGGAAAAGGACGAGGCAACTTGGGAACAAAGACCAAGGAGTGGACCCGTCTATCTTTGAAAACATGGGCACACTAGAGAGGTTGGATGACCCCTTCGACAAAGCCACGAAGAGTAGGATAGTTGGGAGAGATATGAGTCCTTGAAGAAAAATCAGATGAATAGGATTGTTGGGAGAGATATGAGTCCTTGTGGAAATATGAGGACATGATTCAAGAGTTTAACAGAGGTCGCTATGGATCGCAAGTCACACGTAAGTTGTCAAGATGGAAACAAGTTTATTTTGGAAGGATGTAAGGTCTCCCAGGATACCCACTAAGTGCATGTGCTCCTTAGACATATTTGATGATGAGTCGTACAAAGAGCACAAGGTGGATGCAATCTATTGGGAAATAATTTGTCTTATGGGCATGGGAAAAAGCACCTTGGGGCACGATGGTTATGTGAGATCCAAAGTGGGCACACACCCTTCTTCCCTCATGATAGATGATAGAGACTTGGGTTAAAGGATGGGGAAAATTGGGAACACAGACCAAGGAGTGGACCCATCTTCCTTTCACAGCATGGGCACACCAAAGTGGTTGGACGACCTCGGTGACACACCCACAGAGAGTCATGATGACCGAAACAAGGAAGAGCACATAGAAAAGGGTGTGCACCCAATATTGGGGCACATCGATCCAAGAGATGAGGCGGTTTATGGGAAGATGAGATCATTTGAGTGCATTTGGTCCACAGACAGGCATGACAGTTCAATTGAGTGATGATTCATGAAGGGGTGTGACACACCCAATGGAAGCGATGTTTCAAATTGGTGACCTTTGAAGTCCAATGTCCATATAGGAGCACAAGATGCAGAACCAAAGGAATAAGGAAGTGTGAAATCAAGAGGTGTGAGGTAGTTTGAGGCTGGGATCACAACTGGGGAGCACCACAAGATGAGGCAAGAAGGAGCAACAAAGGAAGTCTTGGTTTGACAAATCCTAAATTCTAGATGGTTTTATTGTATGGGGAAGATTCGACTCTTCCCATCTATGTAACTGGGACAATAGTGATCTCTTTGTAATGGATTGTTTTGGTTTCACAATGTAATAAATGAAGCCAGGCATTAGGCACCACTAGTGCCGCTTGCACTATATCTATGTCTCTTTTATTTCACATGTTTTCTATTGTATGCCAGAATGACTAAGTGTTAATTAATGTTAAGAAATGTATAAGTATACAAATGAGTTGCATAGAGTAAGAGTGTGACTCATTTGTAGCCTAGAATAGAGTATGAGTACGCTCTAGGTGAAGAGGCGTAGTCTGGGTGAAGCATCCTTGGTTGTGCCAAGCTACCAAGAGAGAACTTTCACGATGTCACATGTCCATGAGATTCCAAGGTTATAATTGGGCATGAGTCTTGGGGGTGTGACATCATCTAATTCATGATGATGCATCTTAATCCCAAATGTCACCTCAAGCATGTGAATGTGGAGCAAAATTTAATGCCCCCACGTGGGCATGTGCTCGTTTATTTAACTCCACATGCATAATGTTTTATTAAGGTCAACAAGATGTGGTTTTATTATTCAACTATGGTATGTTAGGTTGGTGGTTCTAATTATTTTCCCAACTTGGAACATTTGGTTTTTGAGGCCTTTGGTCGTCACAATGTTTTTAGGGGTCTTAATTGACAAAGGTCTCTAGTTTTTGTAATTTCTCTATTTGTCAGACTATACATAAGCCATGGCTAGTAATCACAGTTTGGATAGTCATTGTATTCTGTGTGACCTATAGTATATGAGTAGAGAAATGAGGGGTGTGAGTGCCAAATTTCATAGTTTCAACGTAACTTTCCCAATTCTTCTAGAAGGTGGCACAATGGTAGAATGATTATGATTATAAGTTTTCAATGACTCAAGTATGAGACCAACAAGAAATTGTGATTGCTCATCAATTTTATTAGCTAAGAATCCACAATGATCAGTATTGGTTTATTGTGTTTGAGATGTTACAATATGCTCTATTATTTTTTATGCTTCAATCCTTCTATTAGGATCATCTTCAAGACAAAAGTACAACACCTAGAAGTTCATTTGAATCTTTGAATAATAAATACAAACAAACAATGATCTTTCTTGATTAAGGATGGCCATATACATTGTATTATATTTCTTGATGGAGGTCGATCACTTGCATCAAATTAACAAAGAGACCTAAAAAAAGATTAAAAATTAGAAATTAAATATTATTTGATGAGAGTTGAAAGATAGGTTTGAGTAATGGTTAAACGACCATATTGATTCAAAAAATTAGAGATATTAATTGTCTTCATTGCCTCTTTTATCCTTCTTTTGGAGCATTTATCAAGCTTGGCCAAGATTTTCATTTCCTTAATTTTTATGGGATGTTTTGTATTGTGTGAATGTTTTGCCAATGCTGACTTAAAAGTTCTATTAAATTGTATGTTTACACCGTTCTCTTTAATTATTGTTTGGATGGGCCTCCCTATTTCTCTAACATATGTTTTCCTACAGACACAAGGAATTTGATAAACTCCCTTTTGCAACATTGGGTCAATGGCCCAATTTTTCACGTGCCTTAGTAGCTTCTTGATGTTGTTATGCTATGAGAAGAAAACACTAATATGGTTTTATTTCTTATATGCTTAGCGATTTTATCAGTTAGTCCTTCTACATATGGTAGGAACATTTTATCTTCTTCAATGTTATTTACCCTAGTAAATCCTTGAGTTCTCCTACATTGTCTCTCTACTTTAGAAACTTTTGTGTAGCCTTATTCTTTTCTTGAACATGACGAGAAGATTGCATAGCTTCCATAATATTTCCAGGATGTTTTAGGAAAATATCATGTTTAATGTCTTCTTTTAATCCACCCATGTAAGATTCCAACAAATTCTTGGGGGAGGAAAACAACAACCTCAAGTTCCAAACACAAATTCTTAGGCTTAAGAAAAATTAATCTGTTCTTAAATCACTAGGCGAGACCATAAATGGGACAAAAGTACTTGACCATCATCAAAGAATAAAACAATTAGGATTTTATTGAAGATTCTTAAGCTTAAAAGCCTTGAACAAGTCCTCAAACCAACATACAAGTACTTTATAGAGGTTCTTTGGCCTTTGAGTGGGTACAAGTGCCATGAATAGGTTATGTGGACTAGGAATGTGTGTCTAAGAATAAAAATGTTCAAAGGATAAATAATGGCCTTAATCTATAATTGAACCTTCTCGATCTCAACCACCATGAACAACACCTAGAAACCATGACAAAATCCATTTTAAAGGATTCTTTGGTATCCAAGTTGAATATGGGTTCCATCACAAGGCCTTAGGTATCATGAATGGTTCTTGCATCCTTGACCATGGTCAAGGGATGGAAACAAGATATTCTATCATTAAACCTTGCTACTCAGGCTCAATCACCCTAGACAAGTCCTCAAGTTGTCACATATGACGTTTGTTGGTTATTATTGACCTTTAAGGGGGATATGGATGTCATGGATAGGTTATTTGTGGACTAAGAATGGGTCTTGAGGTCTAACCAAGGTTATGGGAGGAAAACAAGGGCCTTGTTCCATAAATGAAGCTTCTTGGGATGAAGCACCATGAACAACACCTATAACCCACAAACCTTCTTAGGCTATAACGCTAAACATGTCCTCAAAGCAATACATGGGAACCTTGTAGGGTATATCTAGCCTGTTAGAGGTATCTCTATCGGGTCTTTGGCATCAAAGATGGATATGGTAACCATTTGATAGTTTTTCACACTAAGAATGTGTTGTGAGGCCTTGAACATGGTTGATGATAGAAAATAAGTGCTTCAAGATATTGTTGAATCTTCTCAAGATCGAGAACCTTGAACAATTTTTTGAACCAACACATGAGTCCTTTATAAGGCTTCTTTGCAATCCCATGGGTGAGATCCTTGCGTTAATGAGTAGGTTTTGTGCATTGGAAATGGGTCTTGATAGTGGTTAGGTAATGATTACAAAGTCCTTGGACATTTAACAAAGATTTTCAGGATCAAGCATTATGAGACATGCATTAAAACATTGCATAGGACCTTTATTTGGGACATTAGGTCTCTAAGTGGGATACGACTACCATTAATTGGTTTTGGGAAATAGTGATGGATCTAGTGGCCTAAAACATGGTAAAAAAGGAAAACAAGAGCCTTACATAGGAAAAAGAACCTCTTAGGCTTGAAGTTCTATGAGAAAGGCTTGCAACAATGATGCATGCCCCCTTTATGGGGTGTTTCACTTCCATGTGGTATTGTAGGTGCCATTAGGTGTTTTTTCCCAAAAGGGAGTGGGTCTAGGGCCTTGGCTATGCATGACAGAGGAATGCAGGTCCTCTGTCCCTAAAATAAGGATTTAGTGCTACATATTTCCTTTTGAAACTTGTTAAGGTGAGGAATTTTTACATGTTTGTTTTTATGTAATGACAGTGAATGAACATTATTATTACATGCACATTACCGTAGTGCATGCACATCTCTATATGAGTTGGATGGGTTGGCTACCTTGTTTTAGATTTATATTGATGAACCTAGTGTTTCAAGCTACATAAACAAAAGGACACTCATTTTCTAGCTGCATATTATTATCTTAGCTTTCAATGAGATTTTAGAATATGGTCCACATATTTATCACCAATGGAATTTCTTAGACTTATAGAGCTATGCATGCATATTCCAAATATATCTTATTTTTTAGTTTTTCTTTTAATATTTTTATTCATTTTTATTTGTATATATACCATAATTCTAGAATAAGGAGGTCTTTTGTTTATGGGATAACCTTTGATTACCTTTTTGATAAACAAATTATATCGTGCATAAGTGGAGACCAAGAATTGTGAACTAAGAAAGGATTGAGTATGGTAAGACCCTTCAATGATTGATCCCTAATATTACTTTTAAACATATATGAAATTAACATTAAAAAATATGAAAAAATAGTGGCAAAGAAGAAAACTGTACAAATATTTTTGAAGAAATTTCATTGTTTAACTCATTATATTTTAGAGGAAAAGTAACATATCATTTTTAGTATTCCAAAACATAATTTTATTTACCAAGTTTCATCTTTTTGTAGTATAATCTAATAAGTTGTGCATGTACTTCAAATGATTCCACCTAATCAATATATTGTTGTTTTTGTGGATTTCCATTGCAACTAACCTATCATGGGAAGGAAGCATTAACTTGCATCAATACTATTATATTTTAATTATTACTACATYTATTAGATTGTGGTTTAGTGGYTRGGACAAAGTTCSCTATGTAATGTCCAAGGTCTAATRTATASTAAGTTTATTTAAAAAAATATAAATTAATATTACATTTTGATTTAAATTTAAGTTTACTATCTATAATATTAATGATGATGGTGATGTTGATCATGATCACCATCCACTGAGAGAAACTCTAATTATTGTACTTGTAAACTTAAATTAATTAGTTTGATTTATCAAAGTGTTTGTATGATGAAATAACTTAGAATGAAAACTAGTGCCTTTTTATGAGTTACAAACTAGCTATGGAGTTTCATTTTATTACAAATATTTTGAAAATTAGACTCATGTTTTTGTAGGGTGAATAGAAAGTGATTTTCATCTTCTACACTATTTGTCTCCTAAATTTTACATTTTTTTCCATGACATTTTAGGTATTGTTTAATGCCTTGTCTTATTATGAAGCTTACAAGAATTTCTTCATATCTTTGCAATATCTATTTTTTTCCCGATTTGGCAAGAATGGGAAATAGTAATTCAATGGTTTCTTATTCTTAGTCTCTATATTGCATGAAATTTAATTAAACTTAATTATAATGATGGGTCATTTAAAAATGCTTATGTATTGGAGGGCATCCTCCTATAATATTCTCTTGTGGTTGATAATTATGTTGTGCTTGTACATTAAGTACTTGATCATGTAGATTTATTCTCAATGGGATGAAATCCAACTTTTTAAAGGAGGATAGGATAAGGGAGAAGATAGGAAGGAGAGGGAACTCTCTTTCTTTTGTTTTTAAACTTATTTATTATAAAAAAAATTTGTAAGTGCTAACTTTTCCTCCAAATTTCCATGGACATACTACAACTCCAAATCTCACATCCATACAAAATCAATCAGGTAACATTGGTGTTGAAGAGAACTTTCTTTTTTTTCTAGAACCAAAATTCTAAAACTTTATAATTGTTCTTAAGGCCAAAGTAAGGTTTCCAAGCTCCAATAATTCATTTTTCAATGCTCTAATTCAATTTAGCTCAATTATAAGATACTTATAAAAATGAGCTTCTTCTATATTACTATTATCTTAAACAAAATTATGTTATATGATTAGTTTATATTTAATGATCAATAATTTTGTTTATTTGTATTTACATCTTAATTTATCATCACATGTGGTCTATTAAAGTTATCCATAAACTTTGCTAAAAAACAATATCATTTATATAAAGACAATATTTTCATATAATTATTATTATGAACATCAAAAACCATTATATAAACTTAAAAAATCTAAAATTTAAATATCATCTGTATAAATACAATATTTTGAATAATTATTACTATGAATATAGTAAAACATTATATATAAAAAAAAAAAACCTAAAATTTAAATAGCATAAATCAATATTTTGATATAATTATTATTATAAAAATGAAAAATCAATATATAAATTAAAAAACCTATAATAATTATTATGAATATCAAAAACCATTATATAAACTTTAAAAACCTATAATTTAAATATGATGGCTTTTCTTCCATTGAAATATATATCTAATGAATGGAAACATGAGGGAGGCCTACCATATTCATAATATAAACTTTAAAAACCTAAAATTTGAGTCCTACTCATAATATATATAAAAATTAGAGACATGAGGAAGGCCTACCATATTCATAATATAAATTTTAAAAACTTAAAATTTGAGTCGTACTCATAATATATATAAACTAAGATGAGAGAAGCCTACCATACTCATGATATAAACTTTAAAAACCTAAAACCTAAAATTTGAAGCCTACCATATTCGTAATATAAACTTAAAAAACCAAATGCATATCTAATGGATGAAGACATGAGGGAGGCCTACTATATTCATAATATAAACTTAAAAAACCTAAAATTTGAGGCCTACCATATTCATAATTTAAATATGATCGTTGTTTTTCCATTGAAACCCATATCTAATGGATATATAATGGATGGAGACATGAGGAAGGCCTACCATATGTTAAATATATTGTAACCTCAACAGGCTGACTGTACACTGTCAGCTATACTTTATTTTCTTGATTTGCTTGAGCCTATTTAGCTCAGCTATTTTCCTTTTGCACATCACTTCTTCATTAACTCTTCTCATTGTACTTTCTCCTTACATTCTCAATATACTGAATACTATTTCTTCTCTATTCTTTCTCTTTGCATTTATTGCTTCACAATTTATCATGGTATCAGAGCACCAGCTGTAAGCCTCTTCACACAAGCTGGAGAGCAACACGATCCTCACAAAACATAGATTAAATCTACATCCAAAGAACGAGACACCGTTTTTTCACAAGGCTTGGAGAGTTGTCCGCCATACGCTCAAAAGATCGCCGTAGGAAGCTCACATGAGGAAGCAAAGCGCTCTATGCTCAAAATATCGAGGAAGCAGAGACTACAGAAGGAGAAAGAGTAAATATTCATGAACAATTTACAAACTCGTCAAAGATTCATGAAAGATTGCTTCAGAAGGTAGAAACATTTGAAGAACTCAAGGAAATACGTTCAAATTTCATGAAAGATAGTTACTTAGGGCGGAAACATTCAAAGAATTCGTGAAATTTTTTCATTTCGTGAAAGATTCATGAATTTCTTTCCTCTGGAGAAACTCTTTGCAAGAACAACAAAGAACTCGCGAAAATAGCTAAGAATGAGTAATCACAGCCATAAGATCCGTCCCACGAATAGATTGCAGGTGAAAATCTAGTTCAAAAAGGATGAGGATAGCGCAGAAAAGGCGAAAGAATTATATCCTTTGGATTTTGAGCAGATGACCGATAGCCATCGGATCTGTGAGAAAGTGCATTTCAGAATTTCAGCATTTTGGAATTCAGGACTTGCAACAACAAGGGGTCGTGCAGTCGTTGCCTTGTAAAGTCTCGGTCCACGAAATCCCAAAGGAATCTGGACCGTTGGATCTGGAACGCGGTGGCCTGAGAGCCGCTGGATCAAGGAAAAGGAAGAAAGATTTGAACCGTCCGATCTAGCACCAAGGTCCGTAAGCTAACGGATCCAGGAAAGGTGCGCGAGGCTTAAACCTCCTCTCAGCAGAAGGAAGTGGAGTCTTTTGACTTCACAACCTGTGAAATCTCAAAACGATCGTGAGCCATCCATCTCAGAGGAAAAGTGGAAGAAGATCCTTACGCCATCAAATTTCGTCATTTCAGAGTTCGTGGTTTGGAGAACAACCTGACGAGAGGTCAAGTGTCGCGAAATACCGAAAGGATCTGGACCATCAGATCATAAGGGGATCTGGACTGTTGATTGTCCAAAGGAAAATTTTGGCACTTCACATACCGGGAGTTCCGAAGACAAGGCTAGGCATTTCGGCATTTGAAGTCCTGAAAGCACGAAAGGAGAAGATCGGGTAAAGAAATTTCAGGATACCGAAATTTGGCATTTCGGGAATCCTGAAGACAAAGAGAGCCAATCATTTTGGAATTGGAAACTCCAAAATAGCAAAAGAAGGAAGAATCCAGGGCATAGACATATCGACTTTTTGGGAATCAAGATTTTGGGAGTTTAGAGGACAGGAGGTCGAGCGCTTTGTGTCGTAAAACCCCAAAATAGGACTGCGGTCATATGGGAAGCGGTCACATGGACTGGAGGTATAGCCTTGGGTATAATTGATGTTAAAGACATTTTTACAAATCAACATTTCGGAGATCGAAAGGACGAAGGGACAAGGACTCTTGACATCGGGAAACAGGAAGTCTCGAATCGCGAAACCCTGAAAAGTGTCTAGAAGAATAAGAGCAGGGATATTTTTGGCGTTTCGACATACCAGGGATCCCACAGATAGAGGACTGGGCCACTTCGCATTGCGAAGTCCCGAAACACGAAATCGTGAAAATATGTTCGAGAAGGAAAGGCGCCAAGATATTTCGAGATTCGACATTTTAGCCATCCAGGAGACAAGAAGTCAGGCAACTCAACATTGAAAGTCCCGAAACATGAAATATTGAAAAGGCCTTTGAATAAGCGTCAGGATACTTCAGATTTTAGCAAATTGAGGGACAAAGAACCGAAGAAGGCATCGTTATTCTCTGAATCACGAAAAGCTGGTAGCGCTTTAACATTTAGGTGTGTGGTCACATTGAATGGAGACTAAGGGACAATCCAAGGCCATTAATCTCTCTGCAACGTTTTGACGACCGGAAGTTGGAGAGACAAGATTTCATGAATCACAACGTCAAAACTCATGAAATCTGGAATCGTAGAGTTCCAAAGTCACTGCAAGAATTTAGCAGACCTAGTTTAAACGCAAGAAACAGGTAAACAAAAAAATTTTCCAACAAGTTTTTTTCTATTTTGTCAAATTCTTTAAAGATGGCCACGTCTAGCAATTTAGGACCAACTCAAGGTCTGATTCTTCTTGGAAAGAATTATGAGTTTTGGTCTCTTCGAATGAAATCTTTCTTGCAAGCACAAGAGTGCTAGGATCCAGTGGATCTTGGATATGTGGAACCAGATCCAACAGACCTTTTCGCCATGACAAACCAACAGAGAACTACTCAGGCAACACAAAGGAACAGAGAGAATAAAGCCAAATTCTAGATTCAAAATTCAGTGGATGACTCGATTTTCTCAAAAATCACAGGTGCTAGTACTTCCAAACAGGCCTGGGACATCCTTAAATCAACCTACCAAGGTAATGACAGGGTCAAAAAGGTCAAGCTGCAGACCTTGACGACATAATTCGAGACTTTAAGAATGATAGAGTCTGAAAATGTGGATTAGTTTATGACCAGAGTCATGGGAATCATGAACCAAATTAGATTGACTGGTGAAGCCATCACTGATCAACACATTGTTGAGAAAGTCCTCAGATGTTTACCAAAGAAATTTGAAATGGTTGTTACAACAATCCTTGAATCCAAGGATCTGTCACGTTTTTCAACAGATGAACTAACTGTTTCCCTAGTGACACATGAGACCAGACTGCATCTCACAGATGAGTCACTCGCCAATGCCTTCAAAAATAAATTCTCCTTCAGCAGAGGGAGAGGCAGAGGAAGAGGCAGAGGTCACCAAAGATGAGGGAGTACTACAAGTGACCAAGACTTGAATGGACGTAACATACAATAGAGCCAGCATCAAAATTTCCAAGGTCACAGAAAACAACACCAGAATCAGAATTTCCAACCTCAAAGAGGCAGAGGGAGAAGATCAAATGACAAATCAATAATACAATGCTATTACTGCAAAAAATATGGGAACTATGAATCTGAATGCCGGAAAAAGAAAGTAGTTCATCTTTCATGCAGAGCACATGTGTTAAATCATATGGGAGAAAATTCAAAAGGTATGTTTCTCTCATGTCACAAGTCTGAAGAACAACCTAAAGATCTCTGGTTGTTGGACAGTGGATGCAACAATCACATGACAGGTAACAATGATTTACTTTCATGCATTGATTCTTCAATCTCATTTGATATTACACTTGGAAATGATTCCTTAGTCAAAACTCAAGGCAAAGGAACTGTACCTATTCCTACTAAACAAAATGAAAAGAAAGACACAAACAATGTCTATCATGTTCCAGATATGAAACATAATCTGCTAAGTGTAGGACAACTCATTAAACATGGCTATAAGGTACTCTTTGAGGGAGCATCTTGCAAGATATATGACAAAATCCCAAGCAAAAAATTGATTTTTGAAATCCACATGACTTAGAATAGGATGTTTCCCCTTACACTCAGAACTGCAAATCTGATTCAACCATATGCACAAAGTGCATCCACCCTAAATGAAACAATGGTTTGGCATACAAGATTTGGAAATCTACCCTTTAAGAGTCTCGGTCTTCTTCAGAAGCACTCCATGGTCAAAGGTCTTCCCATCTTCAAAGAGCAAAATTCCCCATGTGAGTCTTGCATACCTGGAAAACATAAGAGAACTAGTTTTCCACAGTCATCCAATCAAGCCAAACAATATCTCGAACTAGTTCACACTGACCTATGTGGACCAATGCAAGCAGATTCAATAGGTGGTATCTTTTACTTTCTAACATTTATTGATGATTTTAGCAGGAAAATCTGGATCTATTTTCTTAGACACAAGTCTGAAACTTTTGCAAAATTCAAGGAATTCAAAGCAGAAGCTGAAAAATAGAGTGGCAAATATATAAAATTTCTCAGGTCCGATGGAGGAGGAGAATACAACTCCAATGAATTTTCAAATTTCTACAAATCCCAAGGTATTATCATGCAAACAATAGCCAGGTATACTCCACAATAGAATGGAGTGGCTGAAAAGAAAAATCAGACAATAATGAATATGGCAAGAACACCTCTTAAAGAGAAAAGTTTGTCAAATATTTTTTGGGCTGAAGCAGTAGCATGCTCAGTTTATCTCTTGAATAGATCTCCAACCACAAGTCTAAAGATAAAAGTCCCTCAAGAAAATTGGAGTGGGACAAAGCTAAATGTTGCACATCTAAGGACATTTAGATGCATAGCATACACTCACATACCTTTCGAATTAAGGAAGAAATTGGATGATAGAAGTGGGAAATGTATCTTTACTGGATATAGTGAAACATCTAAATCTTACAGGCTTTACAATCCAATCTCCAAGAAACTAATTCTCAGCAGAGATGTAAAATTTCTGGAAAATCAATTCTGGAATGAATCAGAAAATCAACAACTAGATAGTCAAAATCCATTGCTGCCAAGTTCCGAAAACACAGAAAATTCAGGACAACAAATACCTTTACCTGTTCTTCCAAGATTGCAGGTACAAGGACGATCTGGAAATTCTCAGGATAACTCAACTTCAAGCAAAGACTCCTCCACTAAAATTCAAAATCAGAGAACTCGAAGTTTGAGAGAAATCCATCAGCAGTTGGATGATTTTGAACAACACAATCTTTTTTCTTTAATGTCATGTCAACCTACATCTTTTAACGAAGCCGCTAAGGAGCCACATTGGGTTCAAGCCATGAACCAATAAATTGACTCCATTGAGAAGAACAAGACATGGGATATTGTTGATTTTTCAGGTCACAAGAAAAGTATTGGTGTCAAGTGGGTTTACAAAACTAAAATCAATAAAAAAGGGCAGATCGAAAAACACAAGCCAAGACTTGTTGCCAAAGGATTCTCACAACAACCTCGTACTGACTATGGTGAAACTTTTTCTCCATTAGCAAGGTTAGACACTGTCATAACTCTATTGGCCATAGTAGCCCAACATAAATGGCAAGTATACCAAATGGATGTCAAGTCAGCCTTCTTAAATGGTTTCTTAGAAGAAGAAGTTTATGTCGATCATCCACCTGGATTTGAAGTCCAAGAGCAGCCAACCAAAGTATATCGGCTGAAGAAGGCCTTTTATGGCTTAAAGAAAGCTCCAAGATCTTGGTACAAAAGAATTGACACTTATCTGATCAAAAGTGGTTTCAACATAAGTCAAAATGAGCCAACTCTCTACACCAAAACTGATCAGCACGGTAAAATTTTGATTGTATGTTTATATGTTGATGACATGATATATACTGAAAATCTTGAGTTAACAAGTTTTAAACATGCCATGCAATCTGAGTTTGAGATGACAGATCTTGGCATCATGAAATATTTTTTGGGGATTGAGGTTGACCAATCAACCAAAGGAATTTTTGTCTGTAAGAAAAAGTATGCAGTAGACATCATCAAAAGATTTCACATGGAAGAATGCAATCCAACAGAAACCCCTATACCTCTAGGCACAAAATTGAGCAAGAAAGATGAAGGCCCTACAGTGGACCCTACCTTGTACAAAATTTTAGTAGGTAGTTTGTTGTATCTTACAGCAACTAGGCCTGATATTATGTATGCAGCTAGCCTTGTTTCCAGATTCATGGAATCTCCCAAAGATTCTCACTGGAAAATGGCGAAATGGATTCTGAGATATATTGCAGGAACTCTCAATTTTGGCTTATGGTACACTAAATTTGATAGTAATCAACTTTCTGGTTACACAGACAGTGATTTTGCAGGTAGCCTAGATGATAGGAAAAGCACCTCAAGACATGTTTTTCACCTGGGCACAAACCTGATCTCATGGGCATCAAAGAAACAACCAATTGTATTAATATCTTCTGTAGAGGCAGAGCATGTCACTGCTACTTCATCTTCTTGTCAAGCTGTGTGGCTGAGAAGAATATTGAAAGATATGTCACATACATAAAAGGATCCAACTCCTATCTTCTATGAAAATACCTCAGCAATTGCTCTATCCAAAAATCATGTGTTTCACAAGAAAAACAAACAAATTGACATTCGCTTTCACTTCATCTGTGAGCTAGTCAATAATGGTGACATTGCACTCCAATTCTGTGGTTCTCGAGATCAGCTCGCAGATATCTTCACAAAGCCACTGGGAAAATCTGTTTTTGATTTTCAGAGACAACACTTGGGCATAATCAATGCTAATGTTTGTAACTATTGAGTTTAAGAGGGAGTGTTAAATATAATGTAACCTCAACAGGCTAACTGTACACTGCCAGCTGTCCTGGCCAGCTGTACTTTCTTTTCTTGATTTGCTTGAGCCTATTTAGCTAAGATATTTTCCTTTTGCACATCACTTCTTCATTAACTCTTCTCATTGTACTTTCTCATTACATTCTCAATATACTGAATACTGTTTCTGCTCTATTCTTTCTCTCTGCATTTCTTGCTTCACAATTTATCACCATATTCATAAAGACAGTCACTCATTGGATGGAAACATGAGGGATGCCTACCATATTCATAAAGAGAGTCACTCAGTGGATTCGACCCACAACTTCCTACTTTTAATTAATAACATTCAACCACACCCTGACTAACCTAATAAACTAACCCATGATTCCAGCATATTCATATAATACGTGCTTCCAATCCACCCCGCGACAGAAATAATGTTTCATGTAATCTGCATGAATGAAATTATTGAGCCATCATGGATGAGCTACTTGTAATTAATAACATTCAACCACACCCTGACTAACCTAATAAACTAACCCATGATTCCAGCATATTCATATAATGCGTGCTTCCAATCCACCCCGCGACAGAAATATTGTTTCATGTAATATGCATGAATGAAATTACTGAACTAGCATGGATGAGTTTCATCAATGAGTTCTAGTGTTGGACTGACTCTACTTCGGATTCAGGACCATAAAAGCCTACAATCGATAACCTAGTCCCGCAAAGTTTTGTCATTGCTCGATGCTCTACGCTGTTGTATCTTGCATTCGTCATTACCTGGAAAATCCGCCACATTGTATTGATTCATTTTTTTCTTAAACGACGTTAGGATAAGAGGGAAATTAATCTGTAAGGATGATAAGTTTAGTTCTATCAAGTTTCCAACGTTGATTACTAGAGATTTTGATACCAGCATACTCATATAATGAGTGCTTCCCCTCCACTCCGCGTGAGAAATAATGTATCATGTAATCTTCATGAATGGAATTCCTGAACAAGCATGGATGAGTTTGATCAATGAGTTCTTGTGCTGGACCGATCTCTGCATCGAATTCAGGAGCATAAAAGAATCCAATACACAGCCTAGCCCTAAAACGGTTTGTCAATGCCCGATGTTCGACGCTCTTGTATCTTCCATTAGTCATTACCTGGAAAACCATCCACATAGTACTGAGTAAAACGTTTATTAGAGGAAGTTAGCATAATATGGAGATTAATATTTAATGATCATATTTTTCCTCTATCAAGTTTCCGACATTAATAACTAGAGCATAAGGAATTGGTTGCACAACTATCCATCGGTCATCCTTGCGGACATTTAATCCTACTACTTCATCATCCTGTAGTAAGAGTGTAATGCCTGTCATGTCTGCATGTGGACTTAGACCGAAAACACGATTTGGTGTGGGGCACTGAGGATAGTAATTCATCCTCATTTTTTGGTATGGCTTTCCAAACTTTTTCTCAAAGAAATCAAGCTTCAACTGTAATGTCTCCTCAATTAATCTCAACAGCTTCCCAGCAAGTCGTTTAATTTCAGTATTGTATGAATCCACAATTTTCTTGCCAAGCAGCCCGCAGTACCATCAGTAAAATACCAGCAATCCCTAATTCCACCATGTATATATTTCCCAAAGGAATTGTCCAAAACCTAATGCAATTTTTCCACCAAAAGGCTATATGTAAAAAAAGACAAGTCAATAGCATAAATGGGTCAAACTGGCTTTATAGTTTATATGAGTATTATGGATTTAGTATCTGAATAGCTTATTTCCATATCGGATATTAAAGTGAATGTGTACTGTCAAAGGTTGTATTATTTATTGGCCATATAGAGTATGCAGCGCTGGAAACAGTGAAATTTGTATCAAAGCTTAAAAATTTAAAAAGAGAAAACAATTTCTACATTTTCGTGACCCAGAAATAGATATTTGAAACAAATCAGATGAAAGATGAGAATAATATCAAAATTTTTTTAATTTCATTTTTATGTCGAAAGACATATATTTATTGGAGATGGGCACAATTAATCACCTTTTAATCTAAAATTCTAATCGACTAACAATTGAAGATGCTGACATATTTTTAGTTGTCCTCCCAAATCAATGAATGTTATTTACTCTTCATAACTTCCTTGTATTTTTTAATGCATCAAGTTAATGTGTTTACTTTTTAACATTTACCTAATAATATTAAGAAATTTCTGTACCACCATATGAATTCCACATTTAACTGATTAACCTTTAGAATTACCACATTTAATTTTTGGATTTCCTCAACTCTATGTGTGTTTCAACTGTCCATGCGTTTCATATTGGATCACCCAACCGCCTTATTTCGACGTTCACCAACCACTTTGCAGCTATGCTAGTTATTATATATTTCAGTAGAAACTAAGTTCATTTTATAAATTCATGATCGATACACAATATTGGTGAGGGTGGTGGTGGTGAGGGTGGTTTTCATCCTGAAAGACTTGCACAGTTGTTCATGTTCTGATTTGTGGAGGGTCAAGGGAGCATATATAATAGTAGAGTCTCACTG
>JZKD02S0051657.1:0-12607 GCA_000966675.3 Picea glauca | reverse complement strand
GTTAAACACTTTGTAATATTATAATACACTTTCAAATTTTGATATTTTAAAATTAAAATATTAAAAATGTAAATAATTTGTAAATTTATAAATATATATGATTAGATATATAATTTATTGATTAGGAAGGAAAATAAACATAAAAAAGCTTTTTTTAATAAAAAATAATATCATAGAAAAAAATCCAATTATATTTAATTTTACTTTATAAAGTATTGTATAATTTTAATGTACGTAAAATTAAAGTTAAACACTTTGTAATATTATAATACACTTTCAAATTTTGATATTTTAAAATTAAAATATTAAAAATGTAAATAATTTGTAAATTTATAAATATATATGATTAGATATATAATTGATTGATTATAAAGGAAAATAAACATAAAAAAGCTCTATTGTTATTTAGCATGTTTATATAATTTCGTTTATCATTTGTATGAATTTAATCAATTAATGAAGATATAATAGACTTAATACTTAGGCTAAGAGTTCCAACTTCTTACTAATAAAATAATAAAATTAAAAAAAAAAATTAAAATATTATAAGAAAAAACAACTATTTTATTTTTCCTATGTGAGGAGCACAAAACATATGTGAAGTCAAAGTAAGTGAAGATCAACATTGAAGGAAATACTATACTCATGGCTCATGCGCATGGACTAAAAACCAACTTAACACAAAAAAGTGGACCAACAATAGGTAATTCAAATGTGTTGAAAGGGGCATATAATATAAAATTTTAAATATCTTATACTTTATGTTTTAGAAAACGAAAGGAGGTCTCCCACCATTTCACATTCCATAGAGGATCCTCGATCGAAATAATTTGGCTCAGATGAAGGGTTTTTTAGGATTCTACATTCATTGTTCATGAACCCTACATTAGAATGACACCCACCAAAATAAAAATGTTGAAATTAGTTTGGACCATTGATTAGGATAGTCAGGTGGATAATTGGTTGTTCCTATGGTTCTAATACAAAATAATCTTGCTATAAATTATCTACCACAAGGGCTTCTGGGTCATTGGATCACTCTTTGGCATATAGTTGAGAATATTTTGTAGCTTCATACATTTTGTTAGTTCTTTATACCCTTCTCGCCAGTTAAATTTTGCAGAATATATGACTCTTTTCTTGACATGACTTGGCCCCCGTCTCATAGGTTGTTCCTCTTCATGAGGTTATGTTAATTAAGCTTAAAAAAATACAAAAACATCCACTTTATAGCATGTATAGGAGAAAATACTTGGCAAAAAAATAATTTATCCACCATAAGAAGTTTTGTTGATTTTAAGCCATGAGAATTCAGACATAGGTTATTTACAAACAAATTTAGAATTTCTTTTGAGAATTTTTTGAATAATATAGAGGTTTAAGATAATTTTTCCATGGGTGAATAGATACTTTGAAAACTAAAAATACTATGTTCTCCCACTACGGTATGTTCCCTCTCCTAAAACCTAAGACATATGGTCCTCACGCTTAGAATTAAAAATCGTGTATTAGTTTTTCTATTGAAGCACTAAAACTTGTTTTCTTGGCACACAAACATGGTTTGTATTCATGAATTCCCAACTTCTTTTTTGATATATGTGGGGCAAAACTAATTGTTTTATATGTATTTTCTAATATCATTAACAATATGCTAACGTGGTTTCTCAATTCATAGACTACAAAGTGTTCATTGTCCAATTGGAATTTTTATAGAAAACATGACAAAAAATAATAAAAATGTGTGAATTATTTGTTTCTGCAACTAAATATGCTCTATCTCTTGCATATGACGTTTAAATGATGTGTTGTTAGAGACAATTCATACCATACATAGAGGTATTTCCAACTAGTATTTGTACAACAAGTTTTTGTGCCTTTCTGACATACTTTTAAACGAACATAGGAAACTTAACATCCTTGCAACATTTTTTTTATATTGTATGTATGTACTTTCATAGTTTAATATTTAATTATGGATATCAGTGATTACTAATGAACTTACAAAAAAACACCTGACTTAATCCCTACCCTTATATAGGTCATTCTATTTGTATGTGTAATTTCACATAAGCATCCCCCTCCCACATTTTCATACTTTTGCAACTCTAAATTTTATTTTTTTAATTCCATCATGATCAATGACCTGAAATCCCTTATATAAGATACTCTCTACACTCAAATTACTCATATGGCCTAAAAACATAATTTCACTCAAGGTGTGCCCCATCAGGAAAAACTAATTTTCATACTTCAAAGAGATTTGAATTGAATTATTTCATCTCCATCATGATCATAAACCCCAATAAGTATGTTTGAACTAGTTCCTACATTCAAATATTTCCTTTAACTAAATTGGAAAATTTGACCCAAGGTGGGCCCATGGGAAAAATGGTTAATTTTGGGTAGTGAGCCTTTCTAGAGGACAACATTGGCTCCTTCTACAAGATGGATATTTCCTACAAGATGCCAAAAACTAGAATATAGTTTGAGTAGACCAATGCCTTAAGCCATTGGGCTATGGAGGTAAAATTGGGTTATGGATTCAAAACTTTGCTTTTTCTCAAACTCTTCATTTTAGAATAGTATAATTTCTTTTTCAAAATAATGACAAAAACAAAACAAGATACTAGAAAGACTAAAAGTAAATTATAGGGTATTAATTAAGAAAATGAAAACCTACCTACCTAATATAACTAGATGTTGGCACACTAAGTGACATTGAATAACCAATGGAACCATGTATGTATTTTCATAAGTCTATAAAACACATGCATGGAGAGGGTTGATGGAATGGTGGTTGGCATTGGATTTTGACATGCAAAATGATGTTGCAATACATACCTAATGCCCATAAAATGTTCACAAGAGGGGAATGCATTTCTTAAGCCACAAATTAAATTAGAATGACATTGAACATATTTGAAAGAATCATAGAAATGAGTGAGAACAAAGGAAACTAATGAAAAAATTACTCATCTCCAATATTCTTTCTACTCTATTTTTTATAAAGTCCCCTTCATCCAAATTGTAGTTGTATGAAAAATCACTTCGTCAGAAAACTTGGGCTTAAAGAAACTAAAAAATAAAATGATATTTTATCTTGAATATTAAATTTTCACTTTTCATTCACTATCAAGGTATACAATAAGCTTTTTCCTTCTCATTGTGAACACCATCAATAACGCTACCAATGAATTCCAAAATTGAATAATACAGTGCTTATGAAATGCATGTTTCATTACTATATTCATATTCACGGAAACATTTTTTTTTACGATCATGACCGCCTTCTTGTTCTTCATTATTATGGATTCTTTGGAAATCCTCACTATTACGGTTTCCTTGGAAGTTCTCATGCTAAAGATGAATACTATCTCTCCCTCCTTCGTTATCATGATAAATACTTATGAGAAAGATTTGGTTATTATGATTAACAGTAACTAAAGACACTTTCTCAATGATAGGTAGTGTTGAAAATTGTAGCTTGACTTGGGAATATTTATACAACTTGGGAATATTTATGCATGGTAAGAGTTGCTTCTTAGATGTTGGCATATGAAGATTGTGAACAAGCCTCCTAAAAATTGCTTTGAACCATTGATCAAGATAGTTGGTTGGATTATGGGATTTTTTTGGGGGTGCTAAGACCAAATAAGCTTGTTTTATCTCACATGTTTCCAAAAATATCGGTCATTGGATCAATATTTGATGCATATATTAGAACCATTCGCATTGGGTTTGTTTTAGTAGTTAAACTTGGTGAAATTGATAGTGAGATATTTGACAAAACCTGACTCTCATGTTTCGTTGCACAATGATATTCCTCTTACTAAGGCCATACCAACTAATCCCTAGAACATGCAAAAGCATGCACTTCGTATCTTGTATAGGTTTAAAGGCTTGTATGAAAGCTTGATTTTACTTCCATTGTAGTTGTAGTGAGTTTAAGGCCATCAAAATTCAAGGATAAGTTAGTCTTAGAAAGATTTGTCAAATAATAGAGTGGATTGAGAAAACATTTTCACTGTAAATTTATCATTAATGTTTGAATGTGATAAATACAATTATGATGTGATCCCATTACGATCCATTCCAACTCCAAAGGACAGAGGAAAAAAATCCGCATGCCTAGACTTAAAAAAGTTTGTCTTGATTTCAAGTTTGAAGCACTATAACTCCTTTTTTGAGCACACAAACATGACTTATGTTCATGGATTTCTTATGACCTATATGCTCTTCATCGGGATGAATAAAGTGTTCCATATGTAACCTCCAGCCTTATAAAAAATATTGTAAAATGAGTTATTAATTTGTGGACTCAATATAGAGCACTATCTAGTTGAAAATTTCATAGAAAAACAAGCCAAAAAAACATTAAAAACATGTGCCTCGTTCGGTTTAGACTTGGGAAAATCTATCTCCTCAATAAAAACTCTAAATCGTGTCATTAGAATCAATCCATAGTATACATAGAAGGATTTCCAATTACTAGCTACATGAAACTTTTTTATGCCCTTCATGTATAGCTTTTAGAGCAAAACAAGAAACTTTTCATCCTAGTGAGAATTTATTAATGCTACAATTTTTTACTTTTGGATGTCCAAACTAATTTTTGTTGGCTCCATGACACTCAATGGCCTTGAAATACATAATTCAATCAATCCCTAGATTTACATAGGTCATTTTTCCTATACTCATAGTGTTACCTAAAACATGTACTGTCACATTTTCATACTTCTCCAACTCTAAATTGGCTTATGTCAAATCCACCATGTTCAATGACCTTAGAAACCTTGTCTAAGCCACTCTCTACACTCAAATTAATGATTTGACCAAAAAATACATTTTCACCCAAGGTGGGCCCCATGGGAAAAATCCAATTTGCATACTTCTATGACTCTGAATTGGATGTTTTCAGTTACAACATCATAAATGACCTTAATAAGCATGTCTAATCCAGTTACTACATTTAAATGTGTCATTTCATTTATTTGCAAAGTTTATATCAAAATGGGCCCCATGAGCAAAAGAGTTGGTGTTGGGTAATGAACCTTTTTAGATGACAACACTATTGATTTATATGAATTTAAGAAATGTCCCCAAATAGAATTGTTTGAAGCCTTTTAACAATGCACATTAATGTACAATAATGTTAATGTATGAATAATATATTCATATCTAGAGAAAATCAATTATTTTTAACTATACCCCATAAATCAAAGTTATCTAATTAATTTTCAAGAATATAAGGCATGGATTATTGCTCAAAAATGCAAGTCTCAATCATTTATATTAAAGACTTTTCCTCCATTTGAAGAAGTTCAAGATTGAAATAATCTACCAAATTGCACCTTTTTTATGCAATTATCAAGCCCACAGTACTTTATGGCTCCGAAATCTAGGGACCGAGCCTTCTTCCATCAGATTGGGCCAGAGTTGAGAGAGTCCATTCACCTATGCTGCAATTCATGATTCGTTGTAAGCGGACAATTCCACAGGAAATAAGTGATCTAACTTCTAGTGAGGAAAAGATTTAGTAATGCCGAAGCACTCTTTTGAGCATCAATCTGGTGAAGCTTCACCGAAGCCGAGATGCGAGAACAGGAAGGGGTTGACTGTTTGGTACCCCTATTTTAGAGATGTCCTTTCAAGGCCCTCGCCCTCGGAGGTATTCGTGTTCCTCGCCCTCCTTCCTCGGGCGAGCGGTTCGTACCCTTCATGAATTTTCTATGTAATTACGCTTTAGCGGCCGAGGAAATAAGTGGCTGCTATTATATGTAATTATGCATTCATGAATTCTCTATGTAATTACTCTTTATCAGACAACGAATATATTATATATGTAATTATGCTATTTCTGCCCTCATTATATATGTAAGTTGAGTAAAACCCATTTCTCATGAATCATATCCTTCTCACATACACATTCTCATGTAAATCCATGCATAATAACACATACCCATATAGTATCATTTTCATGCGAATCCAGCTTATATAATTGTTACACAAAGAAAGATATCAGCATTATGATAAAGTACATGCTCTAAATGTACCGCTGTCTAAATCGTTTTTTTACAGATATTTAGTAAATGTTACACACACAAAGATATCAGGTCTCTGGAGTAGAAATACGGATGGACATTTCTAATCGTTTTTTACTGATATTTAGTCAATGTTACACGAACAAAGATATCAGGTCTCTGAAGTAGAAATACGGATGGACATTTCTAAGGGCGAATGATAATGTTGATACGAAGGAAAGAATGTTACACATAAACATATCATGACTTCCATGAATAAATGAAGCAATAACGATTGGTACTCACTCACTAAATCATGGAAATATTATTATTTATTTATTTAATCAAAGTAATCTCAATAAAACCATATGTATCAAGATATCATATAACAGACTATAAAGATAGGCTCTGCCCCTTTCAGGTGAAACACTCAGCTTGATTCTAATATCTACCATATACTCTTTTATGTCCTCTTCGATGTTCCGTTTCATCGATTCCATTTCCTTGACTGCATCCACGTTTTCAGGTTCTTTCAGCGGGCTCTTTTTGTGGCGATAAAAACAGTATAAAACCATCTGAGCAAATCCTAGTGGCACTCCAAAGTTCGTTGACTGCAAAATATGAAGAACGTTGCAGTAAAATATGCTATCGTCCTGAGCTCTATAACTGCATTTGTTGATAGTGTTGGGTCATATACAATCTTGACCTAATAATTCTCGCATGAATTAGCAGGAACCATTTATTATTATAATTATACTACCATGATGATAATGTCTCGGCTGAGAGCGCCATACACCATCCACAAAAAACTTCCGAGGAAAGCGAACAAGGAGAAATAGACGCTGGGCATGAATTCCACGCTCTTGGTCTGAACCACCAGTCCCTGAATGTACAATGAGACAGAGTATGTAAATATTAACGATTGACATGATCTATACAAGTACCATTAATCTAAGATCCTGAACCCATTTCCAAAAAACTAATACAATTAAGGGCTTACAATTACAGATAGAGGAGAAACGTAGAGAATAACAGTGGCCACCATTCCTGCAGTCCCTACAAGGATCTTCTTATGCTTGTGATCATGGACAGCACAAAAAGAAGATATTGCAATAGTGCCAAACAGCACCAACAAGCCAGTCACCATCATGCCCATTTTCCTCTGTAAACAGAATATATATATATATATATATATATATATATATACATTTTTTATTGAAATTATATTCTATTGAAAAGAAGCCAGTAATTGAAAGCAGAGGAATATTGACAACCATAACAAATGTGAGATAGATGCAAACGAAGCAGCACTGTATAAGAAGGCCAGTGCCGTTGACAACCATAACAACCACGTTATCCCAACCATTGCTGATTAGCGGCAACCCATACCATGTGTACAGAAGACAGTTGAAGAGGGCTATTGCATACGGAAAGCCTGAGAAACTCTCTGTACTTCTGTTTTTTATCACCCTCTTGAACGTAGTACTGTTCACGAATATTGCAAAACAAAATTTTTAGGTTATAGACCATATTCAGTACGGAATTCTTCCTTAAGCTTGAGTTTCTTGATACAATAAAATTTCTATGTTATACATTATATTCAGTACTGAATTCTTCCTTAAATTTGAGATTCTTGATACATGAGAATATGCTGACTGGAAACATGCTATACTTACATTGATGCACCATACATGAGCAAAGCAAAGGCGCTTCCTGTAATGTCACATGACATAAATCCGTTCACATAATTAATATTCTGTTTATCTACAGCCCACCGAGACGGACGAAGACGATACAATTAAGTAATATATTCCAATATATATTTACGGAAGACTGAGACAAAGCTTATGGTCAAGAAAATGGTAGTTTTTACAGACCTAAAATGGCAACTCTCAAACGTACAAGGTAGTTCATCATTTCTTTGTTAAGGAAATGGGAAATTGATTTCCCCAACAAGCAAACGAAGAAGAAAGCAATGTCTCTAACCGAGGAGGTGATTTAATTCCTTTGCAGATGTGCTTAGAATACGTGTGGTTGCATACTTATACCCGTTCTCCACCTTTCAATTTTCGATCAGAATATCCGACATAGTCCTCCCAATGGAGTTGGCAGATTTTCCCTGTACTGACGCATTTGATCCCTACCGTTGAGAGTGCGTTCCAGTTTTTTCAATTTCCACCGGCTTTCCTCTCAGGTGAATAAAACAGAAGGTTTGATATGGTCTCCTACTCGCGCACGGACATCCAATTTATTATTCGAAAAGCGTCACTATGTTTACTATTCGAAAAGCGTCACTATGTTTACTTCTGATGCTGACAGATCATGCAATTTTTCTTCTGATGCTGACAGATCATGCAATTTTTCTTCTGATGCTGACATACCATATATGTCAATGAATCTGCTTCATTTGTCCATCACTTTCAGTTGACTCAGTATCTTGAAAGTCATTTCAGGTCTATTTGCTTTTGTTTTGGACGGTTTACATGCAACTAATGCAAAGTGTTTGCTTTTGCGGTGAGTTACGTGTGGATTACGTTCATTGATCAGTCGCATCATCTCATAAAGCGCAGCAATCGCATCATAAAGCGGTCATGATAGGAGTGGGCTAACTCGGGAGCCATCTTTCCTTCAGAGTTATTCTAAAAATTTGGCATGATTCAGGTTTTTTTTTTTTTTTTCACCCGAAAAGTTGAATTAAAGAGAAGATTGCTCCCAAATTAGCATACTCCCTCGTGATATATATATTTGTTTTATTTAATTAACAACTTAATATTAATGAGAATTTTGGTTGTTTAACCGTATTAACCAAGGACATTTTCACTAGGTAGTCCGAGATATTCTACTTCACTTTATATACATCGGAACTCTAATTTAGAATCAGCGCCTTTGCTTTGCTCATGTAAGCGATTGTGTAACATCGTGGGAGACGTTTGGCTGAGTGGGTGTTGTTGCGCATTTTTCATTGTTAAGGTTAATACTCTTAATATAGTGAATGGTTGGTAAGTATATGTAGTTCATTATGTATTTTTTGTTTCATAATGTAGTGAATGTGAATGGTTGGTAAGTATATGTAGCTCATTATGTATTTTTTTTTTTTTTAATTATAGATTTATTGGGATAAAGGGATTAATTTAATAAAAATATTTATATTATAAATATTGATAATTTTACAATACATTAGTAACATTTTTAAAACATTTGTAACATCTTTAAAAATATTTAATAACAATATTTATATTATAAGTATTGGTAATTTTACAACACATCCTTAACATAGGTTTCAAATAATTATCTTTTTTTATGAGTGGCGTTGGCTTAAGCATTGTAATATGTAGGATATATAAAATACAATGAGCCATCCCTAAAATCAATATGAAATAAATGGTACATAAAAATAAATTTATCTTAAAATGATTTGATTTGATAATAAATTTGATATTAATTATTGACACAAATTTTAATTTTTCTCAATTAAAGTAATGCATTTTTAAATTAAATCATTTGATTACATCAATGCTTATCAATACCTTGAGATTACCATCATCCAAAACTATTTATGCACTAGTTTGTGCATTTACCAGCACCATCAAATGTAAAATAAATTATGTTTTAAAAGTAGTTATATTAATAATAATTAGAAAACATGGTAATTTATTTCTATATATATTTAACTATTTTCTTTCCTTTATCATACCATAATGGTTTCTAGTCTTAATCAATAATTAAATTCAAAAAAGTTTATGATTTTTTTTTTTATCAATCCACACTTAGGGAGAATAGTGAGTCTTTTTGTTTTCCTATGGTTACTAGAATTTAACTCTTCTTATAAATGTAATAGATAGATATTTAAAAACAAAAATAAATTAGATTAACTTTGCTCTTTTGAGATATGTATGTATATGTATCAACATTGACATTAGAAAGGGATTATTGGATAAGATAAAATCTCAAATCAAAAGGTTGAGATGGACTTAAAAATTGGATTATAAAAATATCGTGTTCTACTGTTGTATTTGTCAACAAGTAAAACTAGTGAAAGTTGAGGGATATATTTCTTCTTTGATGGACATAGAAAAAGATAAGAATATCCAAATTTCTCCATCAAGGGTTGTAATTGAAAATGACGCCCTATTAAAACGAATGAAATTCCTTCGTAAATTTGACAACTGTAATGTTGATGAGTTCATACGCCATCTAAATCTTGGACATCCAAATTCTTATCTACATTAAGTTCCTATAGAAACTTCACTATGGGGTGGGTAGAGCCCAAAGATAATAAAGGGGAAAAAATGAAGGATGAAAGATTATTTTACTGAGCTTCTGACTCTATTTCTTCATGTGTTTCCATTACTTCGGAAGTAGATGTGTTTTTCCATGCTTCTTGTATATGTTTTTTTTATGAATGCTCTAGTTGAATCTACAATATGTTGTGAGTGCATGTGCGTGAGAAGTGTAATTTTCATTTAGTCTGTCTAAATAGAAGGTGATTTTTCTTAAAAAAACATTGTCACCTTGTTTATGTTGAACCCATCGAAATGCATTGTGTTTGTGTTTCATGCTAATAATATTCACATTCACATTATTTGTTCTTATAACATGTTTGTAATGTGAAAATTTGTTTGGTTTCTTTCAACGATATGGCTTTCTTCATCGACCTTCACATAAAAATAGACATATAGGGAATTTTTTTATAGAATAATTTTTTAATGTTTCAAGAATATGATTGCATTAAAAAAATAGATATATATGGAAATTTTTTATATAATAATTATTTCATGTTTCATGAACATAATTGCATTAAAATAGCCAGAGTTTGTTGTAAAAATTAGCATGGATGACATATCCAACCTAACTTAAAGATAATAATAAAAGAAGGGTTAAAGTGGTAATATAAAGTTGAAAAAAGACAGTTTTAATTAAAAAATACAAAAAAAAATGAGATACAACAATTAAAAATAAAATGAGGAAAGATCCATCTTAACCATAAACTCTTAAAATCTAAGAAATTTACACATATAAATTGCATATAGTACATGTGTGATTAGTATTGAATTAAAAAATATGATACAAGTGTGGATAGAAATGTATTCATCATTCAAACCATAATTTGAATGGTTACTTTGTATTATATTTTCAAAAAATCCCTTCGCTTAATGATCTGAAATTTAGTATTAAAGTCTTCATTTTAAACCAACAATTCAAATTTTATTAAGAGGCTTATCAATTTTCCACAATTGCATTTTAAAATAGCTTATTTTGTTAAATATCATCATTTAAAGACTAAAATTAAAATTTAAAAGCAAAACTACAAATAACATAGGAAATACTCACAAAATTGATAACGAAGTTCACCCAACTAGTACATATGACCAAATTTGCGACGGTTTTTCGTTCATATTTCCACACTTATTCGTCTCAATTTCCACGAAAGTCGAGTTTGTTTTTCGTTGGAATAATTTCGTCGCTCTATCGATGATCCAGGTGTGCGTGCAAACATCAACGGAATTATCTCTCCACGTTTCACCACCTTCAAGTTCGGCTAACCCTTTGCATCGTTGCAATTCCAACGAAACCTCATCCCAAGTAGAACGAACAACCATGGAAATTACGACGAAATTTCGTCACAATTGCGACGGAAATTTTCAACAAGTCAAAAACTTACGACGCATATGTTGTATGTGGGACGAAAAACCGTGGCAACTTGCGACAAATACCCGTGGAAATAACGACGACATTGATTCATCAAGACCAAAGTTATGACGGAGATGTTGTATGTGTGACGAAAACCTATGGCAACTTGCGACGAAAGTTCGTCGCTATAGCCAGGGTGGTCAAAATGCAATTTTTTTCCGATGAACTATCTTCAATATTGCGACGACGACATTAAGTTTTTTTAAAAAAATTACATGAGAAATGCTATTACCATATTACATTGTAATATGGTAATGCCATATTAACCCACAATTAATTGCAAGCCAACATGAAGAAAGATGAGCAAGGAAAACAATTATTGTTTTGTATGGATTTTGTAGTTAGAGGATGTGAATTTTGTATTGACCTAAGAAATTTTTAAATATGTTGTAAATTGGTTGACCGAGATAATTTAATTGAATGAAGGTAATTCATGGGGTTAGAAAATTATTTAGGAATGAAATGTCTCTTCAATGCACATTAGAAAAGTCAAGTATAAACTTTGAATTTATTGCAATTGAAAACCAAGTAACTGAAGCTTTGACATGAAAGAATTGTAATGCATCAATATTAAATCTAATGAAACTTGCAATTTCATTTGAAATCAAAGCAAATTTTGCATGATACATAATGGTGGAACCTTTGATACAAAGGAGTTGGATAACATAACACTTGAAACTTTTGTTGGTGAAATCATAATATAGCCCAAATAAGATAAGGAATTGTACATCATAGCTTAGGCATTGAAGTATGATAAATATGATAAATATTTGCATTCGTTTAGGCATTGAAGTATCCTGCAACATTTTGAAGTATAGGCATTGAAGTATCCTACAACATTTTGATTTGGTAATCAAGTTGTATGATAAATATATACAAAACCACATGGTCAATTT
>JZKD02S0051646.1:0-15515 GCA_000966675.3 Picea glauca | reverse complement strand
AGAGGAATGCCAGGTGGGCCAGAAGAATTTATTTTCAAGAAATTCCTCAATCTAAGTTATCAAAATCCCAAGAACATAAGGTGTGCGTGGGAGATCAAAATCCTTTAAGGATCAAGCTCAGGATAGATATCACTTTCACAAGTGTTGACGAGATCCAAGAGTCAAACTCGTAGAAGAATAAAAGGTTGAAACCTTTGAAGGCTGAGAAATCTTCTAAGTCGAGAGAAAATCAAAATCTCAGGAGAGAGGAGTGACAATGGATGTTGGATCATAGTGTAGGAGATCGACTATCGTCTGATCAAAGTGAGGTGTACAAGCCTTATCACTTCACACACTTAGGAGAGAGAACTCTCCAAGGTTTGAGAACTGAGATTTTTGAAGCCCGAAGAGCCGAAAATCTGAAATAGAATCTCAACCATTTGATCATCTGAAGCAGATCTAAGTCATCAGATCAGTCGAAGAAAATCTCGAGCGTTGGATCGTCAAGGTGAATTTGAGTCGTCAGATACTGTAAGATTAGAAGAAGTCTAAGTTTGAAATTTGGAATTCGTGAAGTCTGTAATTATGAAGGTCCAAAGTGAATCTAGATCGTCCGATCAACCGAAGTAGAGTTGAATCGTTGGATCACCTGAAGAAAATATCAAGCGTCGGATCGCCAAGATGAATCATATTCGTCAGACACTGTGAGTTTAGGAGAAGGAGAGGTTTGAGAGTTGAGATTTCTGAATTCCGAACTTCCAGAAATCTGAATTCAATCTCAATCGTCTAATCAGTTGAAGTTAAGTTGAGTCATTCAATCAGCCGAAGTGATTATTAGGCATCGGATCACCCAAAGTGAATTTGAGTTGTCAGGCTAAGAAGAGACATGGAGAAAATATGAGAACTCCAAGTAATGTCCTGAAGTGATTCATAGTCATTGGATTCGGAGGAGACGTGGCACAAATCTGTTAACTCTGGGTAGAAACCCAAATTAATCCTCAATCGTCAGATCAGGAGGAAGCGTGTCAGTGGATTACATCCTCTGGATAAAATTCATTAGGAAAAAGGTTGAGGTTTGAGATTTTAGATCTCAGAAGTCTGAAACTCGAAGGAAATCCTGACAGTCAATCGAGCGGAGGGTTGTAGGACCATTGATCTGTGTTGAAAGGTTAAACACCCAAGGTAAAGGCAGAACCGTAGATTGAGAAGGACAGGTGTCTTCAGATCAACAGATCTGGAAGGTTGAAGTATGGAAGAGAGCTTGGTTTGAGATTTGAAAAACCCAAAGTCTGAAATTATGAAGAGATCACATCCATTGATCTCGGAGAGACATACCTGGTTCCTAGATTTGAAAGGTGTGGATCTGAACCGTCAGTTCAGGAAGTATCGTCAATATCTTGAGATCGACAATCCCGTAGCATTGTGGGGATAGAATTTGTGTGGAGTTTAAAATATTGAGGGTGAACCTCAATCCAAACCGTGGTTTCGTTAGGAGGGGACACATGGAGGCTCAAGGAGAATTGTGAGCCAAAAAGTAGTTTGACTTCAAATCGCTTGTGGTCGCGCCCGCAATCTCATGGTTACCGCCCAAGGTCACATTTAGAGAGGGCTTATCTGAAAAGGATCTAATGCCAATACTCGGAGATTTCTCCAAAGCGCGAAAGGAAAGGTTGCGGGTATCTTAAGGCCGCACCAAAAGGCCGAAAGGACCTGTGTTTGATTAATACATGGGACTATCAATGTCCTAAAGAGTCGTTTAACTCAGAGAATCGGAGATCCTTTGACTGGGAGGTTGCGCAGCCCTACGGGGGAGTAGGCGAGCTGGATCAGGCGGTATCAGAGCTGATATTGAGTTTGTTTGCAAACATAAGACAAAGGATAAAGGAGGTAAGTTGGTATCAAGAAAATTTGATTTTTGTTCTTAGGTGACACAGTGGAATCATGCCACCCAGAAGGCATAGAGCGAATGCAGAAATGGAAGAAGAAATGAGGTGAATTCGAATGAGACTAAACGCCATGGAAACTGCACAAAGGAGAGCATCAGATGCTTGATATCAATGAAGTTGAGAGTGAAGAAGAATAAGTTGGAGAAAATGTAGCAGAGGATGTTGCACAAGATCACTTAATAAAAAAAATTTCAAAGATATGAGCTAGAGAAAGGATAGAGGTACCAATGTATGAAGGCAATTTAGAAGTTGAAGAATTGTTAGATTGGGTACGTGCTATGGACAAATACTTCGATTAGGAAGATGTCGAAGAAGACAAGATGGTGAAGCATGCAGTGAAAAGACTCAAAGTTCATGCAGTACTATGGTGGGATGAACTGCAAGACAAATGCAAGAGCAATGGTAAGAAGAAAATTAAAAGTTGGGATAGGATGGTAGCCAAGTTGAAAGCCAAATTTATCCTGAAGGACTATCAAATCAATTTGTTCAGGAGATTTCAAAACTTGAGACATAAGAGCTTATCATTGAAGGAGTACACTGAGGAATTTTACATACTGAACATCAAGGCTAGACAGAAAGAGAATGAAGATGAAAAAATAGCCAGGTATATCAATGGGTTGAGATATGATACACAAAAGGAGATCAACATGATGTATGTCAGTAAAGTTGAAGATTCTTATCAAGAAGCCTTGAAAGATGAATAGAAATTGGATAGGAAGCAAAGCCAATGAAACAGAGGAAATTAAAGAAAAGGTAAGGGAACCAGCAGAGAGAAGTTCTAGAATCTGAAGCATGAAGCTAATAAATAGCATAGTCACCCAGAGAAAGGTGTAAGTTATAAAGAAGGAAAACATGGAGGAAGAATTTATTTTTCCAGAGGAAGAGGAAGAGGCAGAGCTAGAGGAGGCACAGTTAGATGTTATTCCTATGCAAAACTAGGGCACAAGTATTGGGAATGTCCCGAGAGAAAGGAAGAAGGAGGAGGAGAAGCACACATTGTCAAAGCATAGAAACATGTGGAAGCAGAAGTAGTAGAAGGAGGAAGGAACCTCATGATGAAGAAAATTCTTCTTAAACCAGAGAAGGAACCAGAGGAACCAATTCAGCAAACAAGTTTGTTCAAAACTGTTTGCAAGGCGAAAGACAGAGTTTGCAAGGTGATCATAGACAGTGGGAGCACTGACAATCTAGTATCCACAGAGATGGTGTATAAGCTAGAGTTGAAGACAACTGCACATCCAAACTCATACAAGGTATCATGGTTGCAGAAAGGACATCAAGTAATGGTAAGTCAACAATGCCAAGTTAAATTTAAAATAGGAGGTTATATGGATGAAATATTGTGTGATGTAATTCCTATGGATGTTTGTCATATTTTATTAGGGAGACCGTGGAAATTTGACAGAAAAGTTATTCATGATGGGAGAAAGAATACTTATACCCTAGAAAATAATGGTAGGACACATATGTTGTTACCCATAGAAGACAAAGAGAAAAAGAGAGAATCTATTTCAAATATACTTCTCATGAGTGGGAAGGAACTCTTGAAAGAAGTCAAGGAGGAGAAAGAAATGCAATTTTCTGTAGTGAGGAAGCCTAGATTTATCCTTACAAATACTTATGTGGAAGATTTTCCTGAATAAATCCAGGAACTGTTAGAAAACTTTGTTGGCATGGTAGTGGATGAGTTACCTCACTCATTTCCACCCATTAGGAGTATAATCCATCATATATTTGACCTTATTCCAGGAGCTAGTTTACCAAACAAAGAAGCTTATAGGTTGACACCTAGAGAGAATGAGGAAACCAAAAAGCAAGTCTAGGAGTTGTTGGATAAAGGTTTAGTTAGGGAAATCCTAAGCCCGTGCACATTACCAACTGTGTTAAGTCCAAAGAATGATGGAGGATGGAGAATGTGTATAGATTCTAGATCCATCAACAAGATAACTATTAGGTACAGATTCCCTTTACCAAGGATGGATGATTTGATGGAGTTTTTGAGTGGAGAAAGCTATTTTTCCAAGATAGACTTGAAAAATGGATATCATCAAATAAGAATGATAGAGGGAGATGAATGAAAAATACCTTTCAATACAAATGAAGGATTATTTGAATGGTTGGTCATGCCATTTGGGTTGACAAATGCACCAAGCACATTTATGATATTGATGAATGAAGTATTGAAATACTTCATATGAAAAAATTTCATAGTATATATGGATGAAATACTAATCTTCAGTAAGACAAAGAGAGAACACTTAAGACATCTGACATCAGTGATGGAAACGTTGCATCAAGAGAAATTGTTGATAAATCTAAAGAAATGTTCTTTTATGCAGACAGAACTCATCTACTTGGATTTTGTGATCTCTTCAAATGAATTGAATATGGATCCAGAAAAGGTGAGAGAAATCAAAGAATGGCCATCGCCAAGGATCATATTTGAGGTAAGAAGTTTTCATGGGTTAGCAAGATTTTATAGAAAGTTTATCATAAATTTCAGTGGTATATGTGCACCCATGTTGGACATTGTGAAGAAGAAACACAAGTCTTTTAAATGGGTAGAGGAAGATGAAAAGAGTTTCAAAGTGTTGAAGGAGAAAATAATAGAACAACCAATTTTGGTCTTGCCAGATTTTGGAAAAACATTTCAAGTGAGATGTGACGCAAGTGGATTAGCTATTGGAGTAGTCTTGAGTTAGGACAATAGGCCAGTTGTTTATTTCAGTGAAAAGATGAATGACACCAAGAAGAATTATTCCACATATGACAAATAATTTTATGCAATGATTCAATCTTTGAAAAAGTGGAAACACCATCTAATTCATAAAGAATTTGTCTTGTATAGTGATAACCAAGCTTTGCAGTTTATTACTAGGCAAGAAACATTGAATCAGAAACATGCTAAATGGGTAGAATTTATGCATAATTTTACTTTTATCATTAAACATATTGTTGGAACTACTAACAAAGTTGCAGATGCTTTGAGCAGGAAGAGTTTGATTGTACAGGAATTGCAAGTGGAGACCTTAGGGTTTGAACACCTCAAGGAGATATATAAAGAAGATGCATATTTTAAGGAAGCTTATGAGGAATGAAAGAATCCTTTATTGGGAGACAAAAACCCATGGACTGAATATTTGATCCAGGATGGATTATTATTCAAAGGAAGCCAATTATGCATACTAAAATGCTCAATGAGAGACAACCTACTGAAAGAGAAACATAGTGAAGATTTAGCTGGACATTTTGGTCATGATAAGACATTTGCACAGCTGAGTAATTCGTACTATTGGTCGAGCATGAGGGAAGAAGTGAAAAAGTTTGTGAACAAATGTAGAATTTGTCAATATGCAAAAATAAGACAACAAAATACGGGTTTGTATCAGCCATTCCCAATTCCAGAAAGGTCGTGGGATGCAATCAGTATGGATTTTGTTTTGGGATTGCCTAGAACTCAGAAAGGGAGTGATTCCATATTTTTCGTGGTGGAAATATTTTCAAAAATGGCACATTTCATACCATTCCAAAAGAAAAATGATGCTACACACATAACCAATTTGTTTTTCAGAGAAGTAGTGAGATTACATGGATTTTCTAGGAGCATAGTCTCAGACAGGGACACCAAATTTGTAGGACACTTTTGGAGGAATCTATGGAAGAGGTTGGGGATGAAATTATACTTTAGTTCAACATGTCATCCTCAGATAGATGGATAGACTAAATTAGTAAACAAGAGTCTGGGAAACTTGTTGAGAATTTTAGTCACTGAGCAAGGTCATCAATGGGATCAGATTCTGGCACAAGCAAAATTTGCATTCAACAATTTGGTGAACAGGAGCACAGGGAAAAGTCCATTTGAAATTGTGTATGGTATACAGCCAAGAAGGATTACAGAGTTGAGACATCTGAATCAAGATGAGTTCATAAGTGCTAGAGAAGAAAATTTTGCAACAGGGATGTAGAAACTCTGTGACAGAGTCAGAGAACAACTACAGAACAACGACTAGAAATATAGGGACCGAGTTAACCAAAAGAGGAGAGAAGTTCAATTCAAAGTTGGAGATAAAGTTTTATCTCATTTGAGAAAAGAAATATTTCCAAGGGGAACACATAAAAAGTTGAAGATGAAGAATATAGGACCATGCAGGATTCTCAGAAAATTTGCAGCCAATTCTTATGAAATTGAGTTGCCAGACAATGTTGGGATATCACCGATATTCAATGTTGCAGACCTGTATCCTTATAGGAGAATCAGATGATTAGAAATAATTTCAGTGGGAAGAACAATTTCCCATAGCAGAAAAACCTCAGATGGAGAAAATCATTGAACAGAGAGATGGAAAGAAGACCAGGAGAAAGACATACCCTAAATACCTAGTAAAGTGGAAGATTCAAGTTGGGTCATAAAACTTGATATTTTGGAGCACGGAAAAACAGTGAAGGAGCTTATGGATAGGATTCCATGAAAATTTTAACCAGAGGAGTATGATACAGGATCATCGCCTTCAAAGTCAAAGACGCAGGCATGGAGGCAGGGATATGACATCTCAACATTAATTTCAGAGATAAATCGGTTGTTGAGATATTTTGTAAACAACATTTTTAAAATGTAACTTGTTTGTAAAGTCTTATATGACATTAATGGGTTGCAGATATGGAGTGTTGACTCTTATCTGGAAATAACTGGTAGTTATTGTAATAGGAAAAAGTAGGTAACCGCTAAGAGTTTGATAGGATAGATTGTAGACAGGANACAATAGTAAGGGGTTGCAGATATGGAGTGTTGACTCTTATCTGGCAATAACTGGTAGTTATTATAATAGGACAAAGTAGGTAACCACTAAGAGTTTGATAGGATAAGTTGCATATATGACAAGAGAGCTCATGGAGCCTGTCCTTAGATAGTTGTTGTCACATTGTAATAGAATAGGATTTTATGATCAAGAGATAGAGATCAGAGAGATCAGTAGAACAGAGTAGAGTAGAAGAAACACTATGTAATTTGCTTTCATGAATGAATAGAAAACACAGAATTGCTCCAAATCCTTGGACTGTGTTCATTTAAACGTGTGATTGAATGAATGTGATATTGTGTGTGTGTGTGTTTGTTTATTTTCATTTTCGTTCATGTATGATTGTTCGAGAGATTGACTGTATGAGTTCGTGACAAAATTGGATGAGTTTCAATTGTTTCTCTTCTGACACTCGTATGCAAGGTGTGCATCTCGAACACAAGGAGTGTGTTGATTGAGTCTCGGAGTGACTCAGAGAAGTTCAGAGAGAACAAAGGAAACTTAGACTAGGTGCAAGGAGTGCACAGCGTCATTGAGCAACCAAGCTTCGAAGAACCAGAACAGAGGAATGCCAAGTGGGCCAGAAGAATTTATTTTCAAGAAATTCCTCAATCTGAGTTATCAAAATCCCAAGAACGTAAGGTGTGCGTGGGAGATCAAAATCCTTTAAGGATCAAGCTCAGGATAGATATCACTTTAACAAGTGTTGACGAGATCCAAGAGTTGAACTCGTAGAAGAATAAAAGGTTGAAACCTTTGAAGCATGAGAAATCTTCTAAGTCGAGAGAAAATCAAAAGCTCAAGAGAGAGGAGTGACAGTGGATGTTGGATCATAGTGTAGGAGATTGACTACCATCTGATCAAAGTGAGGTGTACAAGCCTTATCACTTCACACACTTAGGAGAGAGAACTCTCCAAGGTTTGAGAACTGAGATTTTTGAAGCCCGAAGAGCCGAAAATATGAAATAGAATCTCAACCATTTGATCATCTGAAGAATATCTGAGTCATCAGATCAGTCGAAGAACATCTCGAGTGTTGGATCGTCAAGGTGAATTTGAGTCGTCAGATACTTTAAGATTAGAAGAAGTCTAAGTTTGAAATTTGGAATTCGTGAAGTCTGTAATTATGAAGGTCCGAAGTGAATCTAGATCGTCCGATCAGCCGAAGTAGAGTTGAATCGTTGGATCACCTGAAGAAAATATCAAGCGTCGGATCTCCAAGATGAATCATAGTCGTCGGACACTGTGAGTTTAGGAGAAGGAGAGGTTTGAGAGTTGATATTTCTGAAGTCCGAACTTCCAAAAATCTGGATTCAATCTCAATCGTCTGATCAGTTGAAGTTGAGTTGAGTCATTCAATCAGCCGAAGTGATTATTAGGCATCGGATCACCCAAAGTGAATTTGAGTTCTCAGGCTAAGAAGAGACATGGAGAAAATATGAGAACTCCAAGTAATGTCCTGAAGTGATTCATAGTCGTTGGATTCAGAGGAGACGTGGCACAAATCTGTTAACTCTGGGTAGAGACCCAAATTAATCCTCAATCGTCAGATCAGGAGGAAGCGTGTCAGTGGATTACATCCTCTGAATAAAATTCATTAGGAAAAAGGTTGAGGTTTGATATTTGAGATCTCAGAAGTCTGAAACTCGAAGGAAATCCCGACAGTCAATCGAGAGGAGGGTTGTACGACCATTGATCTATGTTGAAAGGTTAAACACCCAAGGTAAAGGTAGAACCGTAGATTGAGCAGGACAGGTGTCTGCAGATCAACAGATCTGGAAGGTTGAAGTATGGAAGGGAGCTTGGTTTGAGATTTGAAAAACCCAAAGTCTGAAATTATGAAGAGATCACATCCATTGATCTCGGAGAGACATACCTAGTTCCTGGATTTGAAAGGTGTGGATCTGAATCGTCAGTTCAGGAAGTATCTTCAATATCTTGAGATCGACGATCCCGTAGCATTGTGGGGATAGAATTTGTGCGGAGTTTAAAATATTGAGGGTGAACCTCAATCCAATCCGTGGTTTCGTCAGGAGGACACATGGAGGCTCAAGGAGAATTGTGAGCCAAAAAGTAGTTTGACTTCAAACCGCTTGTGGTCGCGCCCGCAATCTCATGGTCACCGCCCAAGGTCACATTTAGAGAGGGCTTATCTGAAAAGGATCTAATGCCAATACTCTGATATTTATCCAAAGCACGAAAGGAAAGGTTGTGGGTATCATAAGGCCGCACCAGAAGGCCGAAAGGACCTGTGTTTGATTAATACATGGGACTATCAATGTCCTAAAGAGTCATTTGACTCAGAGAATCGGAGATCCTTTGACCAGGAGGTCGCGCAGCCCTACGGGGGAGTAGGCGGGCTGGATCAGGCGGTATCAGAGCTGATATTGAGTTTGTTTGCAGACATAAGACAAAGGATAAAGGAGGTAAGTTGGTATCAAGAAAATTTGTTTTTTGTTCTTAGGTGACACAGTGGAATCGTGCCACCCAGAAGGCATAGAGCGAATGCAGAAATGGAAGAAGAAATGAGGTGAATTCGAATGAGACTAAATGCCATGGAAACTGCACAAAGGAGAGAACCAGATGCTTGATATCAATGAAGTTGAGAGTGAAGAAGAATAAGTTGGAGAAAATGTAGTAGAGGATGTTGCACAAGATCACTTAATAAAAAAAAATTCAAAGATATGAGCTAGAGCAAGGATAAAGGTACCAATGTATGAAGGCAATTTAGAAGTTGAAGAATTGTTAGATTGGGTACGTGCTATGGACAAATACTTCGATTAGGAAGATGTCGAAGAAGACAATATGGTGAAGCATGCAGTGACAAGACTCAAAGTTCATGCAGTACTATGGTGGGATGAACTGCAAGCCAAATGCAAGAGCAATGGTAAGAAGAAAATTAAAAGTTTGGATAGGATGGTAGCCAAGTTGAAAGCCAAATTTATCCTGAAGGACTATCAAATCAATTTGTTCAAGAGATTGCAAAACTTGAGACATAAGAGCTTGTCATTTAAGGAGTACACTGAGGAATTTTACATATTGAACATCAAGGCTAGACAGAAAGAGAATGAATATGAAAAAATAGGCAGGTATATCAATGGGTTGAGATATGATATACAAGAGGATATCAACATGATGTATGTCAGTGAAGTTGAAGATTCTTATCAAGAAGCCTTTAAAGCTGAATAGAAATTGGACAGGAAGCAAAGCCAATGAAACAGAGGAAAATAAAGAAAAGGTAAGGGAACTAGCAGAGAGAAGTTCTAGAATCCGAAGCATGAAGCTTATAAATAGCATAGTCACCCAGAGAAAGGTGTAATTTCTAAAGAAGGAAAACATGGAGGAAGAATTTATTTTTCCAGAGGAAGAGGAAGAGGCAGAGCTAGAGGAGGCACAGTTAGATGTTATTCCTATGCAAAACTAGGGCACAAGTATTGGGAATGTCCCGAGAGAAAGGAAGAAGGAGGAGGAGAAGCACACATTGTCAAAGCATAGAAACATGTGGAAGCAGAAGTAGTAGAAGGAGGAAGGAACCTCATGATGAAGAAAATTCTTCTTAAACCAGAGAAGGAACCAGAGGAACCAATTCAGCAAACAAGTTTGTTCAAAACTGTTTGCAAGGCGAAAGACAGAGTTTGCAAGGTGATCATAGACAGTGGGAGCACTGACAATCTAGTATCCACAGAGATGGTGTATAAGCTAGAGTTGAAGACAACTGCACATCCAAACTCATACAAGGTATCATGGTTGCAGAAAGGACATCAAGTAATGGTAAGTCAACAATGCCAAGTTAAATTTAAAATAGGAGGTTATATGGATGAAATATTGTGTGATGTAATTCCTATGGATGTTTGTCATATTTTATTAGGGAGACCGTGGAAATTTGACAGAAAAGTTATTCATGATGGGAGAAAGAATACTTATACCCTAGAAAATAATGGTAGGACACATATGTTGTTACCCATAGAAGACAAAGAGAAAAAGAGAGAATCTATTTCAAATATACTTCTCATGAGTGGGAAGGAACTCTTGAAAGAAGTCAAGGAGGAGAAAGAAATGCAATTTTCTGTAGTGAGGAAGCCTAGATTTATCCTTACAAATACTTATGTGGAAGATTTTCCTGAATAAATCCAGGAACTGTTAGAAAACTTTGTTGGCATGGTAGTGGATGAGTTACCTCACTCATTTCCACCCATTAGGAGTATAATCCATCATATATTTGACCTTATTCCAGGAGCTAGTTTACCAAACAAAGAAGCTTATAGGTTGACACCTAGAGAGAATGAGGAAACCAAAAAGCAAGTCTAGGAGTTGTTGGATAAAGGTTTAGTTAGGGAAATCCTAAGCCCGTGCACATTACCAACTGTGTTAAGTCCAAAGAATGATGGAGGATGGAGAATGTGTATAGATTCTAGATCCATCAACAAGATAACTATTAGGTACAGATTCCCTTTACCAAGGATGGATGATTTGATGGAGTTTTTGAGTGGAGAAAGCTATTTTTCCAAGATAGACTTGAAAAATGGATATCATCAAATAAGAATGATAGAGGGAGATGAATGAAAAATACCTTTCAATACAAATGAAGGATTATTTGAATGGTTGGTCATGCCATTTGGGTTGACAAATGCACCAAGCACATTTATGATATTGATGAATGAAGTATTGAAATACTTCATATGAAAAAATTTCATAGTATATATGGATGAAATACTAATCTTCAGTAAGACAAAGAGAGAACACTTAAGACATCTGACATCAGTGATGGAAACGTTGCATCAAGAGAAATTGTTGATAAATCTAAAGAAATGTTCTTTTATGCAGACAGAACTCATCTACTTGGATTTTGTGATCTCTTCAAATGAATTGAATATGGATCCAGAAAAGGTGAGAGAAATCAAAGAATGGCCATCGCCAAGGATCATATTTGAGGTAAGAAGTTTTCATGGGTTAGCAAGATTTTATAGAAAGTTTATCATAAATTTCAGTGGTATATGTGCACCCATGTTGGACATTGTGAAGAAGAAACACAAGTCTTTTAAATGGGTAGAGGAAGATGAAAAGAGTTTCAAAGTGTTGAAGGAGAAAATAATAGAACAACCAATTTTGGTCTTGCCAGATTTTGGAAAAACATTTCAAGTGAGATGTGACGCAAGTGGATTAGCTATTGGAGTAGTCTTGAGTTAGGACAATAGGCCAGTTGTTTATTTCAGTGAAAAGATGAATGACACCAAGAAGAATTATTCCACATATGACAAATAATTTTATGCAATGATTCAATCTTTGAAAAAGTGGAAACACCATCTAATTCATAAAGAATTTGTCTTGTATAGTGATAACCAAGCTTTGCAGTTTATTACTAGGCAAGAAACATTGAATCAGAAACATGCTAAATGGGTAGAATTTATGCATAATTTTACTTTTATCATTAAACATATTGTTGGAACTACTAACAAAGTTGCAGATGCTTTGAGCAGGAAGAGTTTGATTGTACAGGAATTGCAAGTGGAGACCTTAGGGTTTGAACACCTCAAGGAGATATATAAAGAAGATGCATATTTTAAGGAAGCTTATGAGGAATGAAAGAATCCTTTATTGGGAGACAAAAACCCATGGACTGAATATTTGATCCAGGATGGATTATTATTCAAAGGAAGCCAATTATGCATACTAAAATGCTCAATGAGAGACAACCTACTGAAAGAGAAACATAGTGAAGATTTAGCTGGACATTTTGGTCATGATAAGACATTTGCACAGCTGAGTAATTCGTACTATTGGTCGAGCATGAGGGAAGAAGTGAAAAAGTTTGTGAACAAATGTAGAATTTGTCAATATGCAAAAATAAGACAACAAAATACGGGTTTGTATCAGCCATTCCCAATTCCAGAAAGGTCGTGGGATGCAATCAGTATGGATTTTGTTTTGGGATTGCCTAGAACTCAGAAAGGGAGTGATTCCATATTTTTCGTGGTGGAAATATTTTCAAAAATGGCACATTTCATACCATTCCAAAAGAAAAATGATGCTACACACATAACCAATTTGTTTTTCAGAGAAGTAGTGAGATTACATGGATTTTCTAGGAGCATAGTCTCAGACAGGGACACCAAATTTGTAGGACACTTTTGGAGGAATCTATGGAAGAGGTTGGGGATGAAATTATACTTTAGTTCAACATGTCATCCTCAGATAGATGGATAGACTAAATTAGTAAACAAGAGTCTGGGAAACTTGTTGAGAATTTTAGTCACTGAGCAAGGTCATCAATGGGATCAGATTCTGGCACAAGCAAAATTTGCATTCAACAATTTGGTGAACAGGAGCACAGGGAAAAGTCCATTTGAAATTGTGTATGGTATACAGCCAAGAAGGATTACAGAGTTGAGACATCTGAATCAAGATGAGTTCATAAGTGCTAGAGAAGAAAATTTTGCAACAGGGATGTAGAAACTCTGTGACAGAGTCAGAGAACAACTACAGAACAACGACTAGAAATATAGGGACCGAGTTAACCAAAAGAGGAGAGAAGTTCAATTCAAAGTTGGAGATAAAGTTTTATCTCATTTGAGAAAAGAAATATTTCCAAGGGGAACACATAAAAAGTTGAAGATGAAGAATATAGGACCATGCAGGATTCTCAGAAAATTTGCAGCCAATTCTTATGAAATTGAGTTGCCAGACAATGTTGGGATATCACCGATATTCAATGTTGCAGACCTGTATCCTTATAGGAGAATCAGATGATTAGAAATAATTTCAGTGGGAAGAACAATTTCCCATAGCAGAAAAACCTCAGATGGAGAAAATCATTGAACAGAGAGATGGAAAGAAGACCAGGAGAAAGACATACCCTAAATACCTAGTAAAGTGGAAGATTCAAGTTGGGTCATAAAACTTGATATTTTGGAGCACGGAAAAACAGTGAAGGAGCTTATGGATAGGATTCCATGAAAATTTTAACCAGAGGAGTATGATACAGGATCATCGCCTTCAAAGTCAAAGACGCAGGCATGGAGGCAGGGATATGACATCTCAACATTAATTTCAGAGATAAATCGGTTGTTGAGATATTTTGTAAACAACATTTTTAAAATGTAACTTGTTTGTAAAGTCTTATATGACATTAATGGGTTGCAGATATGGAGTGTTGACTCTTATCTGGAAATAACTGGTAGTTATTGTAATAGGAAAAAGTAGGTAACCGCTAAGAGTTTGATAGGATAGATTGTAGACAGGACGAGAGAGCTCGTGGAGCCAGTCCTTAGATAGTTGTTGTTGCATTGTAATAGAATATGATTTTATTATCAAGATATAGAGATTAGAGAGATCAATAGAACAGAGTAGAGTAGAGGAAACACTATGTAATTTTCTTTCATGATTGAATAGAACAGACATAATTGTCCCAAATCCTTGGACTGTGTTCATTTAAACGTGTGATTGAATGAATGTGATATTCTATGTGTGTGTGGTTATTTTCATTTCCGTTCATGTATGATTGTTTGAGAGATTGACTGTATGATTTTGTGATGAAAATGGATGAATTTCAATTGTTTCTCTTCTGACACTCATATGCAAGGTGTGCATCTCGAACACAAGGAGTGTGTCGATTGAGTCTTGGAGTGACTCAGAGAAGTTCAGAGAGAACAAAGGAAACTTAGATGAGGTTCAAGGAGTGCACAACGTCAAGGAGCAACCAATATTCGAAGAACCAGAACAGAGGAACGCCAGGTGGGCGAGAAGAATTTATTTTCAAGAAATCCCTCGATCTGAGTTATCAAAATATCAAGAATGTAAGGTGTGCATGGGAGATTGAAATCCTTTAATGATCAATCTCGAGAGAGATATCACTTTCACAAGTGTTGATGAGATCCAAGAGTCGGACTCATAGGATAATAAAAGGTTGAAACCTTTGAAGACTGAGAAATATTCTAAGTTGGGAGAAAATTAGAAGCTCAGGAGAGAGGAGTGATAGTGGTCGTTGGATCATAGTGTAGGAGATTGACAGCTGTCTGAATAGAGTGACATGCACGAGACTTAGTGCTTTGTACACTCAGGAGAGAGAACTCACCAAGGTTTGAGAACTGAGATTTCCAAATCCCGGAGAGCTGTAAATATGAAATATAATCTCAACCATTTGATCATCCGAAGCAGATATGAGCCGTTAGATCAGCCGAAGAAAATCTCGAGCGTTGGATCGCCAAGGGGAATTTGAGTCGTTAGATACTGTAAGCTCAGAAGAAGGTGAATTTTGATATTTTTAATTCTTGAAGTTTGAAATTACGAAGGTCTGAAGTGAATCTATATCATCCAATCATCCGAAGCAGAGTTGAATCATCACATCACCCGAACAAAATATCAAGCGTCGGATCGCCAAGATGAATCATAGTCGTCGGATGATGTGAGTTCAAGAAAAGGAGAGGTTTGAGAGTTGAGATTTTTGAAGTCCGAAATTCTAGAAATCCTAATTCAATCTCAGTCGTCTAATTAGCCAAAGTGAATTTGATTCGTCTGATCAGCAAAGAGATCACATCCGTTGATATCAGAGAGACAGACCTAATCTGTAGATTTGAAAGGCATGGATATGTACCATCAGTTCAGGAAGTATCATTAATATCGTGAGATCGATGATCCCGTAGCATTGTGGGGACAGGAGTTGCATGGAGTTTAAAATATTGAGGGTGGGCAGCAATCCAAATCGTGGTTTTGTCAGGAGGACATGTGGAGGCTTATGGAGAATTGTGGGCCCAAAAGTAGTTTGACTTCAAACCGCTTGTGGTCTCACCTGCAATCG
>JZKD02S0051635.1:0-14534 GCA_000966675.3 Picea glauca | reverse complement strand
TATGCAAAAGTTACGACCCCGGGAAGTTGATGTACTAACTTACCCAAATGGGGCCCACATGACTTTTGGCGCTTCATCTCCTAGGGTTAGGTTTTTCGATGTCTAGGGTTTTTGGAATTCTTTATTATTGTAAAAAGGCCTTCAGAGCCTCATTGTAACCTTCTTCTTGAAAATGCGCGCTGCCGTCACATCTCTTCTCAGAGATAAGCCGCCACCATTCTAGTAAGCTTGTTTCCGCTGCATTTTACAGTTTCAGCTTATTTCGTTATTGAATAGAAAACTAGTTTTACTATATCTCTGTTATTTTGTGTTAAGAACCTGTTAATAATTTGTATTCATTTCATTCTGATCATAAAATCCGGATCAGTGGTATCAGAGTAGTATGTTCCTTGTCATCTTAATGCATGTCCCCAACGAGGTCGGAGTACAAAGAGTTGGGTATCGAGCTTGTTTCTCTTGAGGAAAGAAGCTCTCGCACGCCCAAGTGACCTCCCATGGCAGGAGAAAATAAAGATGAAAGAACAACATATCCTTTCAAATTATTGATTGAGAAATCCCTCACACAATAAAGGAATGAGATGATGGATAGTTTCACGCAAATCCTTCGACAACTACCAACAGGCGACACATCTTCTTCGAACGAAGGCGCCACCCCCTTCAAGGTACATATAAACTTTGATATTCCTATATTTGAAGGTTAGATAAATGCAAATGTTGTAGACAAGTGGTTGAATCTACTAGAAGGGTATTTTTCTGTCCATAACTTTTCGAATAAAGAAAAGATTACTTTTGTGCTCCTCAAAGTCGTGCCCCATGTCAAAGATTGGTGGGAAAATTTCTGTGAGCAAAAGGAAACAGAGGAAACCTCATTATTTTTAGTCATAGCCACCTGGGAATCCTTCAGGGATGCTATTAAGGAACAATACTACCCTGTCAGAATTTATGACGACCTGTATACCAAATGGACCTCACTGTGGCAAGAAAGAGACCAAGCAGTGCCAGATTTCACAAATATCTTCCATACCTTGCGCACCAAGTTGGGTATCAAAGATTCGGAGTGACATCTCGTGCTCAAGTATCGCGGTGCTCTACATAGATACATCCAGACTGAAATGGAATTTCTGGACATCTCATCCTTGGGCGCGGCCTACCGATATGATGTCAAAATCGAGCAGAAGCTCAAACAAAAGACGCAACAATTTGGACCCGGGAACCCTTCACAACAAAAGCCAAGAAAGGGCGGCCCCAACCCATTGAACAAAGGACATAGAAAATATGGACAATATCAGGAAAACCAGTGCAAGCCACAAGCAAAGAAGGACACCGGAAAGACAAAGAAAGATATCGGGAAGTGGTGCGACTTCCATAAGAGCCCTTGGCATAACACTGTTGACTGCCGCTCAAAGAAGTTGCTGGTGGCTGAAGTGAAAGCCTCTGAATCAGATGCAGATTATGACTCTGAGCCAGAACCAGAAAGGGGAAGACATATCATTGACGCGGAACCCAGTGCCACCGTTGCTACCACCAAGCTCCAGCCTGGTGAACTAGATGAGCCAGAAGAAGGAGAGTGCCTCTTTCATTCACAGATGTGGGTAAAAGGCACCCCGTTGCACTTCACCGTTGATAGCGGTAGACAAAAGAACCTCATCTTAGCAGAGGTCATCAAGCGGTTGGCCCTGCCAACAACACCGCACCCACAACCGTACACTATTGGATGGCTCCACCAAGGAAGCGATCTCCGTGTCAGCGAACAGTGTTGAATGTCATACGACATCAAACCCTTCAAAGATGAGGTATTGCGTGATGTTTCTCCTCTCGAAGTTTGTGATGTTATTTTGGGCCAACCTTATTTATGGAAATGTCATTCTATATATGAGTCTAGGCCTCGTAGTGTTATTATTACTTTGAATAGGAAATTGTACAGAATACCCGAGGTAGTCCCACCTAGTGTTATTTCCTTGATCTCTTCTAAGCAATGCAGGAAGGTCATCTCTTAGACAGGGAAGTTTGTCTTCTTTGTGATTCGCTCTCAGAATAAGCGAAAGATCACAGCCACATCCAGGGTCTTTGAGGCCGACCTCTCCACATAGCAGAAGCAAGTAGATAAGATCGTCGAAGAATACTCAAATATCTTCTCCTCACCTACAGGGGTACCTTTGCACTTCCAGGTCAAGCACCCCATCGATCTGACCCCCGACGTACCACTACCCAGTGGGCCAGTCTATCATCGCTCTTTGTTAGAGAATGAGGAGATCAAGTGACAGATCCAAGAACTACTCCACAAGGGGCACATCCGCCCCATCTCATCACCTTGCGAGAGCCTAATCGTGCTGGTACATAAGAAAGATGGGACCTGGTGACTCTGTATTCATTATCAGGATCTGAATAAAATCACAGTAAAAAACCGGTACCCAATTCCCCAAATCGATGACCTCCTTGATCAACTCACGGGGGACAAATACTTCAGTAAGATTGATCCGAAGTCTGGCTACCACCAGGTCCCGATAGAATAGACAGATGTATGGAAGACCGCCTTCAAGTCAGAAGAAGGCCTTTTTGAATGGTTGGTCATGCCCTTTGGTTTAACAAATGCTCCATCCACTTTCATGAGGATTATGGACAATATCCTATGACCATTCACCAATACTTTTGTAGTGGTGTATCTGGATGACATTCTAATTTACAGCAAGACTTGGGCCGATCACTTGCAGCATATTCAACAGGTTCTGCACACCCTGTGACAGCACAACCTATACGCCAACTTGGAAAAATGCTCCTTCAGCATGGACAAGGTCCATTACCTAGGATACATCATTGATTAGCATGGCATACATGTGGATCCATCCAATATCCAAGTCATCCGTGACTGACTAGCCCAAACAACACTCACTGAGCTTCGAAGCTTCTTGGCCCTTGCCAATTTCTACCATAGGTTTGTGTTGGGTTTCTCCCATATTGCATGGGCCCTCATCCAAATAAACAGGGGTGGTGGTAAGGTGAAATTTGCATGGGGCCAGTCCCAACAATAAGCATTTGATGATTTGAAGCAAGTCTTGTGCTCAGTCCCAGTAATTTCACTACCAGACCTGCAACATCCTTTTGAGAATGAGACAGATGCTTCAGACTACGTTGTGGGTGTTATTCTTACTCATCAAGGCCACCCTGTGGCCTATCATAGTGAGACACTATCAGATATTATCCGTAAGTACCCTACTTATGAAAAAGAAATGTACTCCATTATGAAAGCATGTTTCCAGTGGAGACATTACATTCTTGGGAAAGAGACAGTCATCCACACTGATCATAAGACACTACAGTTCATGCAGACATAGGGAAAATTGCAGAATGAACGCCATCAAAAGTGGTCCACATACTTGCAGCAATTCCACCTCAACATCAAGTATAAAAAAAGAAGCACCAATCGCGTCGTTGATTGCCTCAGCAGACCGCCAGTCACGACACTCACCACAGTGCTAGACTCTTGCAGCCATGAGACATCTGGATGGCCCCAACTCTATGAGACAGGCCCTGACTTCACCACCACCTACCAAATGTTGCGTGCAAATGCAGTTTTCGATAATTTCCATCTTTAGGATGGGTTGTTGTGTCGTCTAGGAATCTGTGTTCCATCAAGTGAGCAAGTGAAGTTGATCTAGGAATCCCACTACAGTCGGGTGGCAGGACACTTCGGCGTTGAAAAGATAGTGGTGATGCTACAAAAACATTTCTATTGACTGAAATCTCGACAGGGGGTCAACAAGTATATCAGGTCCTGCACTGCCTGCACTATTGCCAAAACAACCACTAAGAAACAGGGCCTATACACCCCTCTTCCCACTCCTGATAGGCCATGGGAATCCATCTCAATGGACTACATGTCAGGCCTCCCATCCACCAAGCGGGGAAATGACTATGTTTTTTTGGTTGTTGATCGCTTTTCTAACATGGCGATTATGGTTGCCTGCAAGAAGAGCGTCACAACAGAGGCCACTGCCAAGCTTTTCCTTGAACGAGTCTAGGTACATTTTGGAATCCCACAAACCATTGTCTCAGATCAGGATAGTCAATTTCTCAGCACATTTTGGTTGAGCCTCTGGTCACTTTTGGACACCAAGCTCACCAAATCCACGACCTTCCACCCCCATACAGATGGCCAAACCGAGGTTGTAAATCAAATGATTGTGCATATCCTTCGCATGTATAATTCAAAGCACCCTCACACATGGGATGAGATCCTTCCCTATGTCCAGCATAGCTACAACCGATCCCTTCATAGCTCAACCGGCCACAACCCCTTTCAAGTGGGGTTGGGATTCCAACCATTGGGTCCCATAGATGTTCCACTTCCCCTTCCAGTCACCTCGACCGACTCATCTCCTGCTCCAACTGAAGCTGACAAAGCCACCCGGTTCATTGAGCGGATCTAGCAGATCCACCAACAGGTTTAGGATATCCTACATAAGTCCAATGACAATTAGAAATAGTGCCATGATCAACATCGGGTGCCACATAAGTTTCAGGTGGGCGACAAAGTTTGGTTTCACTTGCAAAAAGAATGCCTTACAGGACCGCATCAGAAGCTTTTCCCACTCCATTATGGGTCGTACACTATCACCAAGTCTATGGGGGATAATTATTTTGAGCTCAACCTTCCTCCTTTCCTTGGCCCACACCCAGTGTTCAACGTGGATCTCCTTCACCCTTATTTCCCACCATTATTGGACACCTCATAAGTAGCAGAACAGTTGACACGAACAGACCTCAACCTAGAATGCATCCAATAGGAATCCAATGATCATATTGTGGATAGACAGATCAAGGGCAGTCGACAACAAAGGATCTATCTTTATCGAGTCGTTAAATAAAGGCAGCTCCTGCACTAAGGCAAGTGGCTCACTCGGGGCCAAGTTCAGTAGAAATTTCCTCATCTGATGGGGTACCTCAACGCAATGGAGACCATTGCTTCCCAAGGAGGGAGGATTGATCCATATGGATATCAGTGGCCACCCACCTTTTCCAACTAGCTCAAAATAGTTTTCTAACAATTTTGGCAATTTACTATTTTTAGCAGTTTTAACTTCCAGGGCCATTTTGAGGGCCTAAATGAAGTTTTTTCGGGATCGAGCTCATCAATGATGGCTGAAGGCATGATTGAGCCACAAAATGAATCTCCTCGATGATACCTTTCCAACGTGCTATCACACGCCTAAAATGGATATTGTATGCAAAAGTTACGACCCCGAGAAGTTGATGTACTAACTTACCCAAACAAGGCCCACATGACTTTTGGCACTTCATCTCCTAGGGTTAGGTTTTTGGATTTCTAGGGTTTTTGGCATTCTTTATTATTGTAAAAATGCCTCCAGAGCCTCATTGTAACCTTATTCTTGCGAATGTGCACTGCCGTCACATCTCTTCTCAGAGATAAGCCGCCACCATTCTAGCAAGCTTGTTTCCGCTGCATTTTACAGTTTTAGCTTATTTCGTTATTAAATAGAAAACTAGTTTTACTGTATCTCTGTTATTTTGTCTTAAGCACCTGTTAATAATCTGTATTCATTTCATTCTTCTCATAAAATCTGGATCACACATGAAGATACTAATGGAAGCCACAATGCCGGTAAGGCTATCCCATGTAGGGATTTGGTGGCCCTCCTTCTTTGTAGATGCCAAGGACTACTGCAAACGTTGTAACATATATCAATAGATTGGAAATCCCTGTTGGAGAGATGAGCTTCCTTTGTTTTCTATGACCATGATAAATCCATTTGAAAAATGGGAAATAGATTTTATGGTTCCCATTAATACCCCTTCACATCATACATGGGCGTGCTACATTATTATAATGATTGAATACCTCACTGTATGGGTTGAATCTACTTCAGTCAAAGATTGTACAACAAGCTTCATTTTTTAGAATGTCATCACCAAATGTGGTTGTCCAAGGGTGTTGATGAGTGACCAGGGGTAAAATTTTCTTAATGAGACCATTCAACAACTCACTCAAGATTTCATGATCAACCACCGAAAGAGCACCCCCTATCACCATCAAGCTAATGGTACAGTTGAAACCTTCAATAAAATTTTAGAGAATGCTTTGACCAAAGTTTGTAATGTGCATCTTGATGACTCAGATCAACACATCTCCAGAGTATTGTGGGATTATCAAACAACATGTAAAAGGATGACAAAGCACACACCATTCATATTTGTTTATGGAAAAGAAGCAGTCATGACACTAGAATTTGTTGTTCCTAACCTCTGGGTCACCCTAGAAACTAGATGAAAGATGACCAATTCCTTTAGTACATGTTATATGAGCTCACGGAACTAGAGGAAGACCTATTGATGGTCGGTTTCAACCAAGTGGTAAAAAAGAAAAGGAAAAAAGCATGGCATGATTTTATCATACACCAGAAAATTCTCTAGCCTGGGTCTTTAGTATTATTATATGACAAAAAATATTTACAACATTTGGCAAGCTATGCATGTGTTGGTTGGGTCCTTTCTATCTAGTCTATACTAGTGAAGTAGGTGACGCCAAGGTAGAAACCTTGCAAAGAAAACCACTCAAGGGATTCATTAATTATAGTAGGTTAAAGGTGTACTATGGCCCACAAGTTTAAAGAATCATTTAGCTCCCTCTCTCAGCTTTAAATGTGGATAGAATAGGTTTAGTTTAGGTTGTATATTAGGTATCACATCTCATAGTTGGAATAATTTACCTTTTTGACGACAAAATATTCATATCAGTCATGCAAGAAGACTCGATAGATTGATAGCTTTTGTAGATAACCCGGATTTCCAAATCAGGATATTATTTTAACATAAGTACAAGCTCTTGGACCTAACTACCAAGTCATGTGGGTCTTGGAGGAATTTTCTAGCGATTCAGTTATTTGAAAGGACAAGCAATCTGATTTGGGAAGTTCACACATGCCACAGGTAGACAGTAATTTATGCCATTCCAATCCTTGATAAGCATCACCAATATGGCAGATCCAAGTATTGATCTCCCCGTGTATCATTCTTCACCACCAATTTCTACATATTCTCCAAGAAAAAAATCACGTCGGTTGTCTCTTTCACTCTAACTTAAAATTTCCTCCATTACCCAATCTATATATACCAACCCCCCTGATGCTCTCGATGGAGTAATTCTCCATGCCTAGTCTCAGTCTACCCACACCTATGACTTCCTCCATCGTTCTTTTGGTGTTTCCCCAAATTTGCCTCACTGTATCTATTGTTCTCATCTCTCTTTCCAAATTCTTTGTCATGGTGTGGATTAGTAGACTATCTATACTATGTTCTTTCCAGTTCGTTCGAGCAACTCAACAACATACACTTTATTTTTCATGAAGATTGTGAGTATGTCACTAGCTACTTGGTAGACATCCTCACCCTTTTTTTCCTAGCAAGAATCAACTCAGTGCCACATAGTTCCCTAAACTGTGTTTCATATTCATGGCTTTTCACTAGGTATCTCAGCCTAATGATGGATGAAAAATCACCATGCATCATCACCTTTGCTGATAGGAAGGAACCCTACTCTCTAGTTCACCAGAATCCCTACTCTCATCTATTGCCATGGATGCTCCTCCAATAGAAAAAATTTCGAGGAAATCTAATTCATCTAGATTATTTTTTTGGTTACTCACTTCCTATCATCGCCATGGATCCTCAACCATACAATAGTAGAAATTTTGAGGATACTAGCTCAATTTGGTCCTCCCATAACAAAGAAACAAGTTGGGAATGATGCTCTCTCTTGATGGAGCATAACTTCTTTTCAGTGGTAGGTGTTTTATTGTGGGATTTAAGTAGATACCTCATTCACCTCAATAGACACTAGTGAAGGTTTCAGATTGTGCATTTGGATGCATGCACACCAACTCCATCTTTCACCATGGGGCCTACTTGATCCATTCTGGACCTGGGCCAAGTTGCGACTATAGAATGAACATATGATTTTCTCTTACTCAGTTCTTGTCACAATCAAAAATTGTTTTGAAGACCGATGATTTTCTCTTACTCAATCTTTGTGTGTTGATCAGATGGAGTCGTTGGATCGAGGAGTAGCCAAGTAATAGTGGTGGGGACCTATTGCCACCCAAATTTTTTGGTTCATTTTCCATGCATGCACAAACAATGTTGTGCATGCTCAAGTCCAAGTTTTGTGCACAATATTTCAATTTTTATGCACATGTAAGATGAATGTGAAGAGAAGGGAAAGGATTACACCCCAAATTGATTTTGATAATGTGTGCCATGCCTAAATGATTATCAAATGTGTGTCAATCCTAGTGTTTATGTGCATCATAAATCAAGAAGATGCATGCCCAAATCAAGAAAGGAATCATTGGGAAATCCTTTCGAATGATTATTACGAGTCGCACAAGGGATTGTAGAGATGAAAAAAGATAACCTGGAAAGGAAATTAATATTTCCCTTACTCTAGAAGGCTACGTGGACTGTAGGCCGATGCCAAAAGAATATGAGGTAGTTTTGTCAGTAAAACAAGTGGAACATAGCATAAAGAGATAGATCTCACAAGTAGAGAAATCTATGAAAGGGAGGAATGATATTAGAAATAGAGTTTTCTTAATGGTTATATGAGATCCATTGAGTCATCGTTTTCGAGCTCACTCCAAGCCTGTATAATGTTGTAATACTTCTTAATATGAATATGATTTTGTCATATATTTGTGATCTTGAGAGAATGTGCACTGCGCAATGTGTTGTAATTCTAGGAAGTTATATAAAAGAAGAGATGAAGCTCTATTGTTTTCTAATTCTATATGTTTAATGTATATTGTGTGTTATGGAATTAAAGGAATAATAAAGTTGTCTCAATTCTAATCTATTGTTCTTATATAATGTGTGATTGATTTGGATATGTATGTGTATTTTTTTACTCATTAAACACAATAATTCGTTGAATATGCAATGTATGAATGCCATCCCAGATGGATCTCTGTATGTTTATTCCTTTATCCTTGTCACAAGACCTTATCATCTCTATGATCCGCTTTGCTTCACGAGTGATACCTTCATCGACCTTGGCCAAGGATTGATATGTCGATGCTTTGAGTTTTTGTGTTGGTCGACTTTGGATGCACCCTAGGTATAAAATCCCCAGCATTAATAAGGACGTGCGTAAGCATGGAATAAAACATTCAACACTCTACTTCAGCCACTCGTGGTTTTGGATATATTTTGAAGCATTTTGGGGGATCCTCTTGTGGTACATGTTGTTTATCTTGTTCTTCTACATTAAGTACCTAATCATAACAATGTTCTCAATGGGGGAGAGGCTCAATTCTATAAGGAATATAGAATAATCAGTATTTCATTTAATTTTTAGATTATAAGTTATATTTGGTGATCCTCTTGTGGTCCATGTTGAAATTTATGCCTAGTGTGTAGGAGCTTTCAGGATTTCTAAATTCATTAATCAATTTAATTTATATTATCTAGTTGTATTTGTTTTATTATTTGGATGTATTATTTTGTGTKTTTTAAAGTTCAATATGTGACATGTGGAATTCATTATAAAATAATAATGTTTTATTAATTACAATAATTAATATATATTTTTATAATTTTAATAATGTTAGTTACTTTGAAATAGWTATAATTAGTTTAGATTGGATGTSATTATTATTATTTTATGATGACGATGGTCGGTCTTTCGGATTTTAAGAAATGTAAGATATTACTTATATTTCTTTATAATCKTGTTTTGTGCTCAAAAAACATTGAGATAAGTGTTCCAAGGTCACCATATTTTTTATGACTTAGGTGGTTAGGAAGGTTGGTATTGTGACATATATTTTGAATTTGTGATCTAATTGGAGTATGCRTAGGGAATTCTAGGAGAAAGTGATTTTCATCTTCAACTCTCTTAGTGTCACAAAGATSACATATTCTTGTGTCCCATGGTGTTTTGGGAACTGTCCAATGCGACCCGAGAGTTACTTTTGATMTTCTATATTAGGGTTGAACACCTTGTTTTAGTATCATATCTTCCTTTTGTCTTMTAATTATTTATGGAAACATATATTCTCTTTAAATTTRGATGTATTTTAATATTATTGGTATTCTGCAATATGACATCTTACTGTCCCTAATGATTTAGCCAAGTCTTGGCATMTTGATKTCATTCCTACTTGAGTCGCTAGTGGTTTTGGTTGAGTTTGAAGAAATTTTGGGTTGTCTCTTTTCATCCATGTTGTTTATATTGTTCTTGCAGAATAAATACATAATTAGGATTGYGCACTCAATAGGAGAAMGGCTCAGTTCGATGAGAAGGATATGATAGAGTGTATTTCTTTAATTTTGAARTTATAAGTTAAGATAWTTTTGTGGATCTGGTCTATCTTTATTCACKAATATATAKAGATACARCATCCCCAAACTTCACATCCATATAAGGTAGTCAAATTAACTAGAGTATCAAAGAGGATTTTTTTATTATCCCACAACCCTWGGTATACTAATATATACTTGTTTTCAAGTCTGTAATAATCTTTCCACCCTCCATTTATTATTTTCTCAACACTATAGATCCAATTATTCTTGTGATGGATATCAATCCCAATATATTTGTATGAAGGAACTTCCTCCAAGATATTTTTGTCATGTATAAAAGTTTCATAGGTGATCTTTTTGAATTTGATTATCATAACCATCATTTTTTTAATGTTCACAAGCATACCCATACTAGAGAAGAAGTTCTTGAGGATTCTTAGATGCTTATTGAGGCCATATTGGTTCTTTGATATAATCGTACAATATCATCAACATAAATAAGAAGGATTATGACTATACTAGCAAGAGTCAGGCCCATACAACCAACTTCTTCCAACCAATATTCTAACTTATGAATGTATATTCCAAACAGGGTAGGGCACATTAGAAAACCTTTATTGACTCCTATATGATTGTTAATTTCTTCAAACCAACCCTTAGTGTTCCTAAACTTGACAATAACACTCCCATATAGCCTTACTATAATATCTCTCGACTTATAAGATACATTTAGCTCTTCTAACATATTTTGAAGGTTAGTCCTAGTAATTGTGTCAAAATATTTTCTAAAATCAATGAAACAAAAAAGGATATTGGTTTTATTATTACGAAACGCTTCTCTAATGATCATAAGTGTAAAAATATGGTCTAAAATTGAATGATAGCCTATAAATATGGCTTGTCCTTTAACTCTTTTTCAATGGATTTCAAGTCATATATTGATGTTCTTTTCCAAAATAATTCTATATAGCTTTGCTAAGATGGGGATACTCATAATGGTCCTATAATTAGAGGGACTAATTGTATGCCCCATTTTGAATAAAGGAAAAATGAGGTTTTGAGTTCAAGGTTAAGGGAAGCCCTGCTTGAATGCTAAATTCAAGAGCTTGTGTATGTGAGGGATGCAGATAGACCCTTTGATTTTTAATATTTTATCTTGGTAGCCTTCAATGTCCTTGGTTTTTCCTTTAGTGAGTCTCTTAACCCCAAACCTTATATATTCTATAGAAAACACTTCATACTCTATAAAAACATTTGGAATGTTGTCCACAACAATATGGGATTCATAAATATTTTTGAGGTATGAGTTCCAATCCTTCATGGGAAACATATTAGTTTCTTTAGTTTTATGATTCAAAAGTTTCCTCCATAATATCTTAAGATCTAACTTTGGTAGGTGCAAAATATTTTTTTTCTTTCTATTTATGTAGTGCCTCTTTTTCCTTTTCATTAGGGATTTTTATATTTTCATTTTATTATATTTTAAGGACTCATTAGAGACATCCCTAATGGTTTTTCTAGTAATTTTACACTCATTGTCATACCAAGGGTTGGCCATCCTATTTTATTTTAAGATAACACTTCGATAGATATTTGATAATGTAAGCAAGGATGGTTGTTTTAAAATTATGATAGATGACTTCAATATTGTTCTTATACAATAGGATCTTTAATTCATTCTGTTAGTGTTTAAAGAAAATATGAAAATTCTTTTTGGAGCAAGTTCCTTTCGTTATCATAGTTTTTTTCAATGGGGATTTTGTGCATGAAAAATTTCAAATTTGGGGATAAGGGCCTATGATCAATGTCAAGTTCATGGTCATTTAAAAGGTCAAAATTTACAATCTAGTTATATACAAGGATATTTGAAATCACATGGTCCATGACACTACTTCCTAGCCCATGGATACAAGTCATCTAGTGAGAATTTGGTCACTTCATTAGACCATTGAAAATCATTATATCTTGGTAACTACAAAGTTTTATTAGCTCGGTACCACATAAATTATTGGTTTGTTCTTCATAGTTTCTTTTGTACCTGTTAGAGAAAACAAGGTCCTCATTTAGGCAAAGAGGAATAGGGTTGGAATCAATGCTTATAAAACTATCTTTATTAGTTGTATTTCTAGCATTAAAGTATCCTAGAAAGAGGATACTAACTTCATTTCTTAGGTTATAGATATCTTGTTCTATGTTTTTGTAGGAAAAATTCTTGTCTAGAATGTTTTTCTTATAAAAGGTAGAATTAATAAGTGCAAAGTAAAAAAAAACTATAGAAATCTTCTTAGTGTTAATATCTGAAATCTCCATCCATATGTACTGATTGAGAGGGTATTTCTAATGAGTACGAATGTGAGGATAAATGTTTTTTTTATGTACTTTTAATGTAGTAAGCTATCCATCCAATCCATCTTTGGGAGGATCTATTCTTCCATCCCAACAGCAAGACAGATTCTTCAATGTTAGGGACCTTACATTATTTATGCTCCCAAGTTGCAACTAGAAATATAATATCAATTTCACTCAAGATCCAACTCAATATAGTTCCTTTTATCCATAGAAAACCATGACAATTTCATGAGAGGATCTGATGTGTACCAAATCCCTATTTATTATTATCTTTGTGGTCTCTATATGTGATAACAACTTTTTGATTCCCAATTATTTTCCCTTTTCCTTTCTATCTTTTTTTACCTTTTTAACTTCCTTCCTTAACTCTGCTTGGTCTTTTGGAATAAGGTATTAATTTACGAATATTCTAGAACCTATTGAGCTTTGGGTTTTGATTAATATTCCAAATATATGGTCATTAGAGTTTACCTTAACCCAAATCAATATATCTTATGTTCAATTATTTTTTCCATACTCTTTGTTTCTATGAGGAAAGTTATTTCAATTTGTGATTTATGTTTTAGTTCTTCCTTCAATATTGCAAGCATATTCTCATCTTTATTCTCTTTTATACAAAAAATAATGAGGTTCAATGCTTTTTTGTTATGTTCATGGTTTAACTCTATGAGCTTATTCATTTCTTCTTTAATGGGTTTGATATCTAAGTTACGATCCACACTATTTAGGGAACAATTTTTCATTAGTTTTTCTTCTAGCTCTCTAATCGTGTCCCAATGATCATGATATTCTTGGACCTCTTCTCCTTCGATTGATTGTGTTTTATTTGGGTATCTATTCAATTTGATGTTAAGTATATAGAAACTTTCTAAATTTATTAATCGATTTGATTTATATTAACGTTTTATTTATTACGAAATGTTTGGAATTTACTTTTAAGTAATAATATCTTTAAAAATGTTATAATTAATTTATATTTTTATAATTAATTATATATATATATATATATATATATATATATATATATNTTTTAGATTTAATGTGACAGGTGTTTAAAATAAAAAGTAGTTAAATTGCATGTCGATAAAAATGGATTTTTTGTTAATGTTTAGAACATTATTTTGTTTAGATTTAATTTATTCTCACCACTAGTTAAAGTTGGTGGGAAGTACAATAATATCTTTTTAATATTATAATTATTTTTTATTTTTCTAATTTTAATAATAATTTATTTTTAATAAATAAAAGTAATTGTTTTACATTTAATATGGCTAGTGTATAAAATAAAAATTGGATAAATTATAGGATGATAAAAAAACACTTTTGTTAATGTTTATTAAACATTATTTTGTTTTAATTTAATTTATTCTCACTACTAGTTAAAGTTGGTGGGAAGGAACCATATTATTTATAAATATACAAATATGTTTAATTTTATATGAATAAATTTAAATCATATTTTTATATTTTAGTAAATAAAATATAATTTTATAGTAATTTTTAATGACTTTTGTTTTAATATGGGCATGATTGGATTGTGAATAGAGACAAAATTAAGGTTATGATAATAAAATTCAAAATGATCATTTATGACACTTTTGTATATGATAAGAATGGTTTGGACGAAGTTCTTTTATATAATATTTTTGGAATCGATATTCATCATAAGCTCAATTGGAACTATAGTGTTGAGAAAAGGATAAATGGAGGATGAAAAGATTATTATGGAACATGAAAACAAGTGGAACATGAAAGAAAGTGTATATTAGTAGACCTTTTACTGTGGGATAAGAAAACACTCCTCTTTGATACTCTTGTCACTTCGGTTATCTTATACTGATTTGAAGTTTTGGGGATGCATTAAAGGAAAT